>KZ651379.1:536492-547988 GCA_001010745.2 Gerris buenoi
AAATCAAATTTAAATTAGAAATATAGCAGGTGAATATATTAATATTATTAAAAGTTTTTTAATACTATATTATACTAATAAAATAAAGATTGAATTTAATATGAAAATAAAATAGAAATCATATTTAAACTACTATGACAGTTTAAACAAATAAATTATATTCCTAATAATTTGTCGAAAATAGTATGCAGTCCTTACTAAGTTTAACCACCTGCTCATACTTAATATTGCTAAATTGATTCTTCAATTCGTGTAAATAAACCTAATAATTTTGACAGACTAAAGAAGGGGGAAACAATTAAATGAGAAAGACAATAATGGGTTGTTAAAGTATAACATCAATAAAGTACGCGATAAGACGCAAGAAATATATGTGCCACAAAAATTGGCAGATTTTAAGACACTTATTTATATTGTTACATCCCTCATAAAAATGACAGAAGGGAGTAATAACTTAAAGAAGGTGTACGGAATGTTCTTCTTTAGACTGTTACACTCCACATAAAAACAGAAGTTTGATATTCCTTTTTCCCAAAGTACATGGGACTAAACATCCCTTAGAATTAATAGCTATTCAGTTAAAGACATTTATATTCTAAAAACGTAGGGGAGTAACAATTTAAAGAAGTACCGATTTTAATTAACATTTATTTAAATATGTATCAACATTAATATATTATCCAAATTTTATCAAAATAAGCCCATTAGTTTAGATTCCACGCGTCTCATAAGACTCACAAACGTAAGACCTTACTTTTTCTCCATATATTTATTTATTTGTTTTTTGAAGGGTGTTTGACTGCTTTTCTCCATATATAATTCTTATATAAAAAAGTAAAAATAAAAATAAACAGGGCCTATTTGAGTCAAGTGAAGACTTGAAGGATAAACAAATATTTTAATGGTAAGCAAATAATGGGCTTTACCATCTAATTGAGTACCTCTTTAAGTTTAAGGGTATCTGAAATTTGATGTACCCGGAATATTTTCCCATTATAGTTTGAAGTAAAATAGAATCGTATTAAAGGGGGCAAATTTTATTGGATAACTTGTTTGAGATGTAAATATGAATAGTCTATAAATAATACAGTTATATCATAACATTTATTATTTTCTTAGGATTTTTTTTTTTTTTTTTTTTTTTTTTTCAAAAAACAAAGTGCCTTTAAACAGCTGAGATAAAATTGCATTGATAAACCATAATTTTAACATATGATTTTATTTAAGGTTTTAATTATTTTGCTTTTCCATTTTAATTTTATTTGCCTCAGCATAAGCTGATTTGGTTCAACATTTTATAGATAAAACTTTAATTAACTCTGTCACAGATCACTATATTACCAATAAAGGCATTCATTCATTTTATAACATTTTATGCGAGATTGAATATTTTATTAAGTGAAATCGAGGAGAAAAAAAAAAAAAAAAAATGAATTAAAAATCGAACACCCGTAATATTTTTCTGAAATAAGATTTTTCGTGTAGATTGCGGACTTCGCTTAATTAAACTGCAAACCAATAAACGATTAAATAAACTTAGCGGAAGCTTCATTTAGCTTTTTTTATTGCCTCTTTGAGCAGAAAATCGAATAATTTCCTCAGCGAAACATTAAACCGATTTATTCGGTAACGAAATGTTTTAAAAGCTGGTTTAAAGCTTTAAAAAAACATCCATGTTTTTTTTTTTATAAACATTGGAATCAAAATAATTAAACTAAAAGGGGATGAACAATTTGATTTTTTTTTTTCAAAATCATTCAACGATTGTATTAGATAACAAATAAAAGTTATATCAAAGGACTTTTTTTAAAAATTTTATTAAACATCAAAATTTCCTTTTATATTATCAAAGCTTTCTATTTGTGTTGTTTGAAGTATTTAATTAAAAAACCATAATTTTTTTTAAATTACAATATTTAAGCCTTAACAAAATAAATACATTTATATGTTATATATTCCTAGAGTAAACAAATAATCAACTAAATAATTGCTCCCGAGCTTACCGAATTAGAAGGATTGTAATTGTGGTTATACAAGAAATTTTTCTTGTCGCAGAATTCCAAAATATCAAGACAGATATCCATTACAGCCATCAGGGAAAGTTGTTGGTCCCGTGTCTGCATGTCCACCTTTTTTGCGAACCAACACATCTTAAAAAGATATGATATGGAGCGTTAGTGGAGTTCATCATTAAAAGAAGAAGCAAAAGTCTCTCCACGTAAAATATTCATTTCAAATTCAAAGCAGCTTTCGGCCTTTATAAGGCTATCTTCAGCGCCGAAAAAGTTGGAGAGGTAAATTAACTAGGAAAGCTCATATAAGATGGGGTGAGTCATGCGAAGACATATAAGGTGGGGTAAGGCATGCGAAGACATATAAGGTGGGGTGAGGCATGCGAAGACATATAAGGTGGGGTGAGTCATGCGAAGCCAGATGGTCTTGTGCTAGTGTCTGTCTTCGTATGACTCACCCCACCTTATATGTCTTCGCTGGACTCACCCCACCTTATATGTCTTCGCATGACTCACCCCACCTTTAATGAGCTTTTCTAGTTAATTTACCTTTCCAACTTTTTCGACACTGATGATAGCCATAGAAAGACCGAAAGCTGCTTTGAATTTGAAATAAATATTTTACGTGGAGATACTTTTGCTTCTTTTTTAACATCTTAAAAACTTCCATTATAATGAAATTTAAATGGTAGGTTATAATTAATCTACTGTTGGTCCCAAAAATTTTCAACCTACTGAGCCCATTTGTTTTTCTTCCACTTTTATACACTTTTCTTTTATAAATCACCTAAATCTTTTTATGATATATGAAATTTAGATGATTTGTCCTCAGATGGTCACATAATAATTTCAACATCCCTGCGCTTATTGAATTTTGCTAAATTTACCCTTTTTTATTCATATAAAAATAATCAAACACAATTTTGATTTATTTAAAAATGAGGGGGAAAAATAAATATAATAGACAATTATGGGTTGCAGAAGCATAAGAAGAACGCGAGGTAGCTATGTACAACAATAATTGGCAGACCATTTTTTTAAATACTCTAATGCAAAGTTGCGCAAATATAAAAGTATAAAAATACTTTTATACAATTATTGCAAAGCAGGAACCTAAAACAAATCTTGCTCAGTTATACATAAAATTTGTTTATATAAGAATATTCATTTATATCTAAACATGACTCCAACTACATATATAATATGTTATCTCTGACTTTTCAAACCCTATTGTATTTATTACCTCTAGGAAGCATTTCGTCAGAATGTTCATAATTCTAAATGTTCTTAGGATATAAAAGAAAAAAACAAAAAAACTAAACCATTATTCAACAGGGTTACCCATACAGTGATGTTTTCTTTGTTTGTATATTTTCCCACTATGCTTAAAGCATGTGTTGGAGGATAAAGGAAAATACCTTTTCTTTTATTCCTAAAAGGTCTGGGAAATAGTCGATATTTGAATTATAACAATACATTTCATAATTTTAGAATTATAAGGGTTACTCTCCTCGACAACTAACCCTATATAAATCTTCCACACGATACACCACCCTTTTTCAAGAAGAATAACCTAGGAATATGTATTAGTGTTAGAAAGAGTACGTTGGTATTTGTTTATAATATATTCAGATTACATTTCCTAGCAGTTTTCCTTTCAAATACATTATGTCTATCTAATCTCTTCTGGAACTTCAAAAAGACGCCGCAAAAGCAAATTCATAAAAAAAGTATACTATCATCTATAGAATCTAAATCATCCGCAAACCTAACGTAAAATTTTAAAAAAATCGGTCCTACAAGCTCATTTCAGAGTGATAATTAAATTAAATTATCAATTTTAATTATCTTTCTATATCTATATTATTAAAAAAAAATATAAAACCAAACAAGCGTTCAGTGACTTAAAAAAAGAGTAGATTAAAATATAAAGGTAGTAGGAGTTACAAATATCCTCCACTTTCTTGATGATCCCAATGATGAAATTTAACTAACTTGGTCCTCAATATCTACTTTAATCATTTATGAAAGTTATACACATAATACTATATTACAATAGCAAAAAGCAGGATTTTATCTACACTGTTGAACATTTCATCCGGTGAAATTTTGTAGATAAATTCTTCAACCTAAAGAACTTTAAAGCCAATCCGCATGATTTCACCCCTACCAAATCAGGTCTATAGCTAAACATTGAAAATCTTAATAAATACAAACAAACAGTCTCTCCACGGAAGATAATTCTTGTTTATTTATCAAAGCAGCTTTCAGATTTTATAAAGCCCTCAACAGTGCTGGGTTTGAAAGAACTAGTTACATTATAAACATATGTTGTGAGCTAGTCGATGTCGGGCTAACGTAAGACCCGAAAAGAAGTGTCTTTCAAAATCGGCACTGATGATGGTTTTATAAAACCCGAAAGGTGCTTTGATAAATAAACAAATATTATCTTCCGTGGAGAGACTCTTAGTTTGTGTTTATTAAGATGTCTTCCAATTGAAACTTTTTCCAGCTCAAATATTTATTTCTGTACTACATACAATACGGTTATAAAAAGCCCATTAGCAGACCAAGCATTTCAAGAGCTATTGCACCGCACAGATATAATTATAATTATGTATTTATTTATTTCTTTATAGGATTTCCGATATTATATCAGGGAAATTTTCGGCATTAGGCGCAATATCTCATCTACACTAATTTTCTCAATCTATTATATTATTNTTTTTTTTTTTTTTTTTTTTTTTTTTTTTTTTTTTTTTTTTTTTTTTTTTTTTACCTGAATGTATTTATAGTTTCATTCTAATTTTTTTCATGAAAATAACTTGGTATCCAATTGATATTTAATATTTATAACTCAAATTTTAAATTTTACCAGTAGTTTAAATTAAACGCTAATATGTAAAATTCTATACAATGAGAAGTAAATTAAGTTAGTCAAATACATTTTAACTTTCTTTATAAATATACTATTTAAATCAAATCACTAAAACACGACAGTAATCAGACTGCAAATTTTAAAATGAGTTTAAAAACACCCTTTAACTTTTTCGAAGCGATAAATTTGAACTTAATGAATTTTAGATGATTTCATTGTTTAATGGTTGATGTTTCAATATCTAATGGTTTAGCTCGAATTCCAAATGTATCTTGATTTATCAACATTCCCAAGTTTGGGCTGCGATAAATCTGAATATTTCAGGTTGTAAGGAAAGTTTTCAGCCCAAAAAGCTCGCCAAATAATTAGGGCTGAACTCGACTTGGCGCTTTGAAAACCTTCATCCATCAAATTCTCTCCATATCCATCATTTATATATCCTATAGCTTGACTTGGTGAATTTTTTATCCTATGTGTATAGAGCATTATTTCAACTTAAAAATTCTTTAGGAATTACTCTCATACCTATTAATATCTTGATATTTTACAACTATAGTTCTTCATGCATGTGCGTACAAGTAAAATAATTTATACTATGCTAAGAAAATATTTCAACAAAGTTAGCTTTTACTTTCTCATATATACCTAGTTTATTAAGAGAGAAAGTATTATGACGGCGGAGAAATTCGATATTGAGATTTTGATGGATTTTCACGTTTTGAGAACCCTTAATCCAAAAAAATCGTACCCCGAGAAAAAATCGAGATATTCATTTTCGAGGCTGTGTCACCCAAAAACTCTGAAAACGCGTGGAAAAAAACAAAACAAAACCGAAAACGGTTTCAACTATTTTAAAACTTTCTTTTTGTAGTCCATTTAAAGACAAATTAAACCATGGATGTCGTTCTCCAGATTTGGGTCTGTTAAATTTTATATTTTAGGTGTTATGAGTCTATGTACCAAACTTTATATCCGTGGGTGCACTGGAAAGCTGAGATAATAGAGAGTTGTAAAATCTAAGACACTGGCTATATTTCAATATGGCGGCTATAAGTCAAATAAAACCTTTTAAATTTTTGATACACTCCATATGTGCACCAAATTTCTAATCTCTGTGTTAATGGGAAGTAGAAAAATTAGTGATCAGTTAGTCTGTCAGAATATCGCTGTACTTTTAGCTTTACTTAAAAAAATATGCTTTAAATTTATTCTCATTAAATGAGAAATATTTGAGTTTGAGTTTGTTGTTTTATCATACAAGCCAAATACGGCTACCCTGATGGAAAGGCAATTCTCACAGCTTAAAAACATTAATGGATTTGTAGCAATAGAACAAATCCATTATTCGTACCTAGACGAAATTTAGCATATAAATTGAAGTGGATAGCATAAGAGCATTAATTTAAACTCCCAGACAAAATGTAATAAAACTATATATGATGTATTTCTCTCAACGGGCTATAAAAAGATCAATTCAATTAACACATAAACCTGAAAGCAATCTACTAAGACCTAAAATAAGTTTATGTGAACTAAATAAGAATCTATAACGTTAAAGAATCTAAAGGGTGGACAAAAAATCCGCACTTTTTTGAATACTCATAGCTCAGCTGCTGTAATAGATAGAGATATGGGGTTTGCGTGGTCTGAAAACTATATTCTTCTACTTTAAATTTTGTATATATAACTTTTTGTATAAAAACTATTGAGTGAAAGCCATCCCGAACCTGTATAATGTCGAATCAAAAGAGGAAATAAATACAAATACACACTTGATAATACTCTTTTAAAACCTGCTGTTTTAGAGTGCAATAGAATGAAATTCATATTCTTACTTTACCTTCTTTATTAATGGTTAACTATAGTTTAACTAAGTCCCAAATGCTGTCACTAAAACTTTACTAAATCTATTTCGTCCTTACTTAATGTAAATTTATGTAAATATGACTAACTAGAGTCCTGACGTAACATCTTCATCTTAAATAAACACTGACTTGTTTCCATGACAACCTCTCACACTTTAACAAACCTTTCAGTCACATTTAAATAGTAATTGAATAAACTCACTTTTGAATTTCTAATTGTCTAATTAATGAGTTCAGTATTGTTTTTTGGTTTTATCATGATTCCATAATTTTATTAATTTATCTTATAATGACTTTAACTTATAACGTAATCATGTAAATATATATATATACATATATATATATATACATATATATATATATAACATTTAAAAAAGATTAACGTGCGATTCTATTCTAAAAAAAAAAAATCTTATATCTGTATTTTTCTTTAATCAGCAATTTATTTTAGTATTCGTTTTTGATTACTGTGCTAAAGCATTCAGATTCTGTATTCAGATGTAGTGGATATAATGATTTTAAAAAAAATATATAATGATTTTTTAAATAAATTATTAAAACGTGTAATACAATGCATGGAAATATTTAGGAAAAATAGCTGTTACAAACAGTCCACCTAGTATATTATTGAATCAACTGGCTGGTTAACAGTAAAATTCCTTTTGTCCTGGAACAATTGGTAGGTATATCTTGCTGCAACAGTAAAATGTTTGACTCTGTAAGGGAGAGAGAGAATAGGGGGGGGGGGGGGGGGGCAGACAAACAACACCCCTTATACTGGATAAATTTGACCAAGTAGAACTTAGTTGGACAGTACAAAATTTAAAGTGTCTAGGATTGCTAGAAGTGCCTTAGAATTATGATGAGTCAGTCAGTCTATATCAGTAGCAACATAACAAATCTTTAGGCTCATATGTCTTATGAACTAATAAAGGTAGAGGTGTGAAATTTTTATTTCTGGTTTAGTTTGTAATGAACTCTAATTTAAATCAATCTTATGAGTTGGTTCCTGTAAATAATGAGTTAGTGCGGCTGTGCTTGACTTGGCAAGGTACATTTCTTAACACAATCCATTTAATTGAATACACAATTATAATTTTTTTTTAAAAAATATTATTTTAAATAAGTTAAAAATTAAGACCAATAAAATGATACATCTTTGTGGCAAATAAAACTATATTGTTATTGCAGAAGATGTTATAAAAGTAGATCCATAACATACCATTTATATAATCATTGAGGAGAGAAAAAAAGTAAACAAGAAGATATACAATGCTTCAATATGGCTGCCAAGTAAAGAAAGGAAGAAGTGTGATTGGTTGGGATGTATTAAGTCCTTTTATTGGCTTTGAGCCGACCAATCAAGAGTGGGCAAGGAATTACGAGCTTGGGTTTTGAAAAAGAAATCGTCTTCATTACAGGAAGCTTTCCATTCTCTGAGTTTTCCTGGCTTTCAAGAATACTTGACTTACTTCACAGCGAATAAAACCAATTCCTTTTTCTTACATCTGCACTTTTAACAGAGTTAGAGGCTTTGTTATCTTGAAAGAGAGAGCAAAAAAATCGAATGATACTTCATAAAATGCCTACCTTTACAGTCTTTAGAAGTATTGAAGGATGTAAAAGAATGATAACAAAAAAAGAGAGATAAGATGGATCCTGATAAAGATCTTAAAGTAAAAAAGCGGAGTTGTAACTAACTGACCTACATACTAATTACTCATAACTAACTGGCCTACATACTTATTACTCATAACTAATTAGTTTACTCATAATACCTAATTTTACTCTGAAATAATTATATATATTCGTTACAATAGTTGATCTAAACTAAACAGTGCTCCGAAAAGTAAAAGTTTAATGCTGTGGAACCGAATACACTTTCAGTGGACATGGTCATCTTACCATAAGGAAAAAGGGTTGGTACATATAGTTGCCCAACTACCTGTATAGTAAATACCTGTATCAAAATATCTGTAACGTAATATTAATTGTGAAGTTCTAATTATCGGTATTGTGTACGTCTGTCGGTAAAATCTACCAGTATTTCGCTTTTGGTTAGGCTTCTTTTTTTGTGACGGTAATCTTTACCAATGTTCTATCAATAACAATAAACCAGTAATAATCAACGTTATTCCAGCATTCTAGCGGTAAGTTTTACTTACCACTACTCCAGCATTACTTAATGTTTTGTAAAGATGCAGCTAGAGATAAATATAATTTTAATTAGTGGATACTTATAAATAAATATTAATATGTTTTCTAATAAGGTATAAGGAAATAAAAAACTGTAATTGGTACAAAAAGTAGGTGGCGGTAAAAAATACCAATGTTCCGGAACTCAACTATCATTGAAACGAAAACTCAAACTTTAAGTCATTATTTCGATTGCATAGGGTCATTTCATGGAGTGTATAGATTAACGATACATTTTCAGAACTACGCTTTGAGTATTAATTCATACTGGATAGTTAATGTAGTAAGGTACCTGCAAGAGATATAAGCTTGCAGTAATATAAGTTATAGTACTTTGAAACGACCTATTTTAGAAACAATAGGTGTTTGTTGTTTATTTAATTCACGTAGGACACGATGCATTAATGCTAAAATTTTTAAGAAAATGAACAGTCGTGCTTAACATAAAACCAGAATATAATATCTTATAATTAGCTAAGTAATGTATTAAGAAAATGCGGTAGAAATAAGCGATGCAGAAGTCCAAAATTTCACACCATTCTGAGTATAAAGAAGGTGAGAGTTAATCCTACTGAGATGGATTTCGTCATTTCTTGCTTCCCTTTATGCGTGGGAGTTTTTACATACCAACCAATCATTTTAAATGTATCAGCTTCAATGCTAACACATTAAAAATATCACTTTTCTGAGTGTGAAAGGATACTCTGTGTGTTTTTTTTTTTAATAATCTTAACTCCTTGATTAAAATTATTTTATTTGGCTATCCCCTTCCAGTGAAAGCAAAGAGTCAACCATAAGCATATGAAATTTCGCAATAATATCTTCAGCTGTCCAAAATCTGGACACCTAAAGGGTGCCACACGTTGATTGGCCGATACTTATTAAACTAGTTCAGTTTGCGTGGTCCCATATGTTTCCGCGGTTCAAAAAACTGCGCCATCTTGCTAAATTGATCTAACCCGGATTTTAAAGTGCTGGCAATGTTTCATTTAATAGCATAAGACAAAAATGAAAACAAAGCCAATGTAGTAGTCAGGGTGCCCATAGGCTAAAAAGTCACTTATACATACCCTTTCCAAACCTTTTTGTATGGCTTGATTAGGCCAAGTCTGACACTGTTTTCCTTTGTGCCTTTTTTTAGTTTTGGGGCGTTTTTTTATTATTTGAACCCTAAAATTTTGACGCGTCAGACTGAAAAATCAGAAAAAGTTCTGCGTCCTGCGTCAGACAATATTAAAATGATGATTTATAGCGTTCAAATAATTTATCTTGAGAAAATCAGCTGGTTATTAATCATTAATTAATATTAGTTAAAATTAATTAATATCATTGATTATTAACCAGACGAGTTTCTCAAGATACATTATTTGAACCCTATAAATCAACATTTTAATATTGTCTGACGCAGAACTTTTTCCGATTTTCCAGTCTGACGCGTCAAAATTTTAGGGTTCAAATAATAAAAAAAACGCCCCAAAACTAAAAAAAGTCACAAAGGAAAACAGTGTCAGACTTGGCCTAAACAAGCCATACAAAAAGGTTTGGAAAGAGTATGTAAAAGTGACTTTTTTGCCTATGGGCACCCTGACTATAGGTACTAAATACGCAATAAATATATTTATTTGTAATAGATTTATATAGGTAATGAACTTAAAAGCCTAATGATTATTATAAAAATAATTACTATAAAAAAAGGTAAAAGCAAGAAGTAAGTAAAAGTACTAGTAAGTCCTAGTACTAGGAATGGCAGGACGAACCACTTGTTAAATCCTAGCAATTAGGCGTTATTTTAGGCCTATTTGACTAGCCTAGTTGTGGAGTGATCCAGCCACAAATCATAATACACATTGTAACGTCAAAGTGGGTCTGGTGTGGTCATTAGTGAGCTATGTAAATCAGAGTGTTAAAGTATGGGGTAATACCCATGACCTTGTACCCTGTACTGCTCTTACAGATATACAAATCAGAGCACCACGCCAGAATACCCCTTAGAGCCTTAGACCTTATAGGAAGTATACCACAACTGTTCCGCTCTCGATTCATAGATAGTCCAGTCATTTGGTAGCGGAAAGTAGTCGATTCAGGAAAAAATTACTCGTTTTTTTGGTTACTTATTCGTTTGGCCGCTAGAGCGCGCTAAAGATTGACCATACTTTGAAAGCCTAGTATACCCCAGAGGTTGCCCTCACGATTACTCCCTCATTATTATCCTCATTATAATAATAATATATCTTTATTTCCACCTTACAATAATCATAATGCATAATAAAGTAAAAAAAAAAAATCAAATAAACAAATTCTAATAAACAAATAAAAATAAACAACGCAAAAGTGAAGGTGGGAGCTCTCAATAGCACAAGGCGCTAGAGCGAGAGCTCCGTCTTGACCGGTCCGAGAAATAAATAAAAATATACATTCAAATTTACGTTAAACTGATAATGACAATAAAATATAACTCTGAAGATAACAGTACATCGAGAATATAAATACGCCGTTATTAATAAATACCACGATGAAAGATTCAAAAGAGAAAAGAGAAAAAAAA
>KZ651380.1:14446-26920 GCA_001010745.2 Gerris buenoi
ATGTGTATAAAACTGCAAGTGTACAAAGGAATTATTTGTTAGTGTTTGTTTGTATGGGTGATTCTAATTTAAAGTGCAATTTTCATATCCTAGATGAATAAATCGAGCGTTTTTCACACTGATAACTCTTTTTAACTGATTTTTCTTCATGATAACTCAGTTAAGCTTAGAGAACTAAAACCGAGCAAAAAAATAATGCGCTGCTTAATTTTAATCGCTACATAAATTTTCAAAAGGCGATTTGGTCACAATCGTGGCTGTCCTTAAGTTGTTCTTATTCACACTTCACTCTAGCTGTTAATAATGTCATTCAAAAACTTATCGGATAATTTTGAAGTAGGATCCTACCGGAATTAAAATACGAGTTAGTTATTAAAAATAATAAATTATTACTGAACAGAACTACAAGTTAAAGTTTGTCCTTGAAAAAAAAAAATGTAATTACCGTAGCATTATATAAAAGTGACCCTACTCCGATTGTGGCTGGAATATTTGAAGTGGCAAGAGATTTTTGCAATGCCGCAACACCGGTTTTCTTGCAACAGTTGATAGGAGATGAGCTGAACCCTTCAGTTGAGAGTTAGCGCTAATTCCGATTGATCTTCCAGTCACGCACCCTTTTAAACGTAATTACCGTGCATGTTATTAAAGTCTATTTTCAAAAACTTTTAAGGTCAAGTTATAGTTCATAGTTTAGGCTTTAAGAGTGCTATTTAACGGTGTATTAATTTTTTTTTTTTTAATCAACTCGCCAAAATATTTTCTTAAAGAGTGAAATGTAACAACCGAACACGAAAAAGTGTAATTGACGTGGCTTAATTACCGTGTTTTAAATAAAACTTAATTCCGGCTTAAAAATTTGAAAAATTATTTCCCATCTGTCCTACACGGTGGAATATATCACAAGTTATTCCGAGAACATTCCATAATTTTCTTTTTAAAAAAGTCAAAATTTTCAGTCAAAGTCCAATTCTAGATTTGTAAATAACACTTTATATTAGATTGACCCATATCTGTTTGTGTGTGAGATTGTTTTTACTGGACGTCATCGTCAAGGTGTGCGTCCTTGCTGTTCTCGTGAAGCAAGACATATTCTCGGGAGCTGAAGGCAAACTTGATGACGTCTCTCTCGAGCAGTTCGACGTACTTCTTAGGTTCCACCTTCTTGTTGTTGACAAACGTTCCGTTGGCCGACTCGAGGTCGATGATGTAGGGGCGGACCCTCTTGCCCTTGGACCCGTCGACCCTGGTGTACGGCACGAGTCTGTACTGGAGTACGGCGTGCTGTTTACTGCAGCTAGGATGGTCGACAGGCAGGTCGGCTATCTTCCTGTCCCTCCCGATCAGGTACGCACTCTGACGATGCAGATGTAGAACCGGAAGTCCGCTCTCTCCTTTGAAAGGGTAAAACCTCCATCTCACCTGAAATATCAAATCGTCTTCTTAGTTCAGACAAAAAACATTTCTTCTACAGAGGAAATATAATCAAGTTAATACAAAATCTTATACACACACATTACATTAATTTGTGTGTATACACACACACACATTATTTAATTTAATGGTTTCTTATTCTAGGTGGCTTTACACCCCAAAATGCAGACCACTTACAGTAAAACTCACGAAAGAAGTGTCGCGTTGACAGCGCGGAAAGTTTGACACATTGTTGGGAGAGCCAATGAGAGCTCGAGATTTTGGCGGGCAATAGGTTGAGCCAACTAGGTAAAAAATAAAAATCTCTAGTGGAGGGGCGCGGCTTTCGGGATAACCGTTTAAAACAGACCTAGAGGCTTTATTTTTACCCTCACATAGGTTGGCCAATCTGAGTGTCATCTGATTTCTGATTGGCTGTCAACGCGACGCTTCTTTCGTGAGTGCTACTATTCATGTGTCCGTTGAACAAACTATGGTAGGGAGACCAAAGTCATCACATATGTGTCACATCCCAATGTTTAATTATCGTACTAAGAGTATCTACTACGGTTTGCAAGTATGCACAAAAAGCTGCTAAGCATCTTTATTTAGACAATTTATTTAAAATTTGACCACGAAATTCCAGAGCTCCTCTTGATCGGGGAATGTTAGAAGTGCGGTGAATTCAGGCGAAACTTCTGCTTTTCATAAGCTTTCAAACGGTGTAGAAGAAGAAGAATGTTTATTTACGTACGACGATTATTTTACATTATACATTATCGTAAATGTCTTCTTCAAACGGTTTAATTGAAATTTAAGATCGACGGACTAGTTTTTGAACTAAGGTGGATTAAACATTACCGGTCGTGAAATTATTCGGACAGGATCACAACCTATACTCGTATGAAACATAATGATTGGTTTGTACCACCACTTTTGAAAAAGAAATAACACTGTATTATAAAATATAAGTTTATTCGTCTTCACTACAATGTTTAAATTTAATATAAATCAGACCGGTTTCAGCCTCTAAAAACATTGTGGTGAAGACGAATAAACTTATATTTTATAATACAGTGTTATTTCTTTTTCAAAAGTGATACAAACCAATCATTATGTTTGATTACCACAAAATCTCAGTCAAAACAACGAACTTTCTCGTATGAAAGCAAACAAGGTTTCTCCGAACCGAACGGCGATACTACGGGTTCTTATAGAAATTGGATGAATTTGATAAGCTCCTATAAACGTAGTTCCGGAACAGCTTTGTTTTTGAGATATTCACAAAAAAAAACATTAAACGGATCGGCATCGGGAGCGCCACCGAGACCGGAGCAGCAGTGACATCTCTCTGTGGACCGGTGATGACTCCGGTCGTGTGTAGTAAAGGGGGAGTCGCGACCACCAAGGTCGGCGGCATGTCCGTGTGATAAAAGCTCGTACGATTTCAACTGGTAACTTGCTCCACTCTTTGATGTGGGTTTGATTCGTGTCACGATGATGTGATTTGTATCTACGGTTCGAGGAGGGAGCAGGGCGAGGGATATCTCCCGCGGGACACTTTCCCCACGCATCCAAGTACCCTTATACAGCTTACTAATGAGCACACTATACTCGCTTCGGTGGTACAACGTACAAATGTACCATGTGTGAAATAGCCGGAACTCTCCACCAAGGGGCGTAAAAAGGGCCTAAGTGACGGCCTAATTGCCAGGTTTGAACAAGAGGTTCGTCCTACCCGTTCTAGTAGGAAGTACTAGACTACTACTGCTATCGGGGGCCCCATGTGAAGGGGGTCTAAAAGAAACAAATTTGCAGGGATAGTAAAGTAAATTTGATTTTTTTGGACCACACTATCTTTTATATAATCGAGTAGTGTCCCGAACACGGCGACGACTCACCTCTAAATGATTTATAACGTTAAAAATTGATTAGCCATAAGCTGGGATTGAACCAGTGACCTCCTGTGCATCAGGCAAAAACGCTACCACTACGCCATTCCATTGTAATGAAACTCCATTTATAAAACTTATTATTTAAACAGTAAATATCTATTTAAATATGTATTTTAATTATAACTTTTTTTAAACCATATTTATTCTGGCTGTTGCCACGGGCATAACAGCTAGTTGTATTATAAGTTGTTAAGACATGTTCTAAAGCCTAGTGAGAGTAAGAGTAATAAGTACGGTACCTTAGGTTTCCTGGCCTCCTCGGGTTCACTGTACTTGATGAGAACTCCGTTGACAACGTTGGTTTCCTCTGCAAGTTTGCCAGACAGAGTGAAGTCAGGCTTTGCTTTGTTCTCGATGGGTTTCTTCTTGTCCTTGTCCTCTCCCCGACCCCAGTCGTGTTTCTCTTCCTTGACGTTCACCAGGGCGTCTATGTTACTCGGCTTTCTGTCCTCTCTACAACACACAACACAGCATTAGCTAATCATAATCCACTTCTATGCTATCAACTAGTTTTCTTGCGATGGCAAAGCTCTACGAGAGTGTGGGTTGGACATGCACCCTTCCTAAGTCTGGAGGCCCTACTGTCTGCCTGGGATGAACCCGGCAGTCGGTTTTAAACACTCAAACCTGTATGTTGTGCATTGAAATAAACAAAATCAGTACACACAATCGTTCTTAGTAGTTTTTTGTTTTTATCGCTACCCTCAACATAAACGATGCACTAACTATAATTAAAAAAAAAAAAAAAAACCGTCAAGTACTTGCCAGCAAGCTACTAAAAGGGTTTTATCGGTCATAAAAATCCATATTATCTCACAAAATATGTTGTCAATTTTTTTGGTCGATCCCTTATTATTGTATTTGAATTACTTATCCTTAGTCTTCGGGGATGAAAAAGGTTTAAAATAAAAATAAAAATATTTTCATTTATAAAACTGTTGGGCTATATTTCGCCCGTACCTGGGCATCTTCAGAGAAACTCTTTAACTACTATTCTGCCGTGCTGAGCCAAAGAACCGTATCTACCGTTTTTTTGGATAAAAAAGTTTTGAGAAAATTGACTTTAAAGTTTTCAAAGTTTAAAGGCTTATAACTCCCTTATTATTCGTCCGATTTTTTATTATTTTATATCAATGAATTAAGAATTTTATTCTCTTTAGAGGCACATTTGTTTTACCTAAGTTAAATAAATACATTTTTGGGGGGATCAAATTTATGAAAACACCTGTAGATAAGGTGTTTTTCTATCTGAATATAACAGGTTTAATGTAACTGTGGTGTAAGTTGACATTAATTGACTGTGATTTCAGAAGCGAAATTACTGTATCTACCGTCAGATACGGTCTTTTTCCTTCTGATTTGTCACTTAAGGCAATTTCGCTTAGTAAATTGTCCTTTAATACAAAAACCTTAACTAAAAATCTCTGTTTTCTCGTACTTAGGATGAAGATACGGCTTCGGGACCATCAAAAACGGCAAAAACGACCCCCCAAAACCCTGAATATCAAAACCTTATTTTCGACCAAAATGACAGATACGGTTTTTTGGCTTAGCACGGCAGAATTGTGAAGTTTACTCCCATAGTAGATTGTTTTCTTTCTAAAAAAAATAACAAAAAATGTAAAAATGTTTAATTATATTCAAGGCCCTTAATTATATTCAAAGGGTCTGAAGATGCCCGGGTACGGAAATATAGCCGAACAGTTTTATAAATGAAAAAAATTTTATTTTTATTTTAAAGCTTTTTCATCCCTGAAGACCCAAGGAAATGTAATTCAAATCACAAAATATAAATAAAAAGTTATACTTGGGAGGAGCAAGGAGTGGACGTTACGAGGGCAGATAGTCGAGTAAGGTCTCCAAATTTATATTTGTAATTCGGGAAGCGATAAAAATCAATAATCAGCATAAAAGTGAAGTAAATTTATTTATTTCCAGTAGGGTAAAAAAGTTATGATATTGAATTAGTTTAAAGGAATTAAAGTAAGTCTTTTCATCCCTGAATCAAAAAGTAGGAAGAAAAAGTAAAAAGTAGGGTGAAAAAGTAAAGTAGGGTGAAAAAGCAAAGATTGCAACTTAATTAGTTTATAAATAGTAGAAAATGAATGGTTAATGTAATGAAGATGTTGAAATCAGGTTGGCGTCACTGCTTTTACGACCATGTTTATCTATGTTTATAACCTGCATCTAAGTAACCTTCTATTTGAGTTTAATTCCAATTCTTATTTGTTTTTAATACTGAATCTCTAATATCTGCTACTAGTAGTTCTGTGAACAGTAGACCTCGCTCGTTAAAATTACAAGTCAGTTTTTGAGTTTAGGTTCACAAAAACTATTTATCGTTCAAAAGGGTCTGAAGCGTGACTTTTTTGGATAAACATTTACATCTTTTAAAAGTACGCTTTAAGGGCTTTCCAACGATACCAAACATGGCCTGCCAGCTACAATTTTTTTTTTCTCTTAAACAAAGGTACACCAATTTGTACCCCTCGTGTACCCGGTATAGTTATAAATTTAAGCTTTTCTTTTCACGTACACTTTACTACAACAAAGTACTAAATACCATATAGGTTTCAGCCCGATCCTATGAAATGCAAAAACGGTATAGTATAAAGACTAAAAAGTAGCATTTTTCGACCGATTTTTCTAAACCGGTACAATAAGTACTAAAATAAGTAGTAATAAAAAATAAATTTCAATGAAATGGGTACAATGGCAATAGAACCCACACACTTTTGAGTACAAATCTGCAATTTTTTATTTTTTTATTTTTAGAGTGCGCCCTACAACTACCGTGGCACTAAAAGTACCTCTGTACCCGAATCCACAAAGGTACAGGTACGAAAAGGGTCCCGTGCGTTCAAGTATTATTTAGAGCAACTTTTGACTGAAGGAAATTGTCGTGCTGATAAATCCCTCGACGCTATTAGCCCCACAGTGGGGTAACCTACCCCCTACCCGGCACTCTAAAAGTACAAAAGGGTACTAAAGTACCAACCTAGTATATTTTTTCGAAAATATTTTTTTACACATTTAGTACATTTTTAGAGGCCTTTCCAACAATACCTCTGTCGAATTGGTACGACGTCCCCTTCTAGTTGCGACTACTCAAGGAGGACGTCCTTCACATAGACGTAGCTCCCGAAGTAGGAATCGGAAATATAAAAACATAACGGATTCTTAAACACGACAATTTGACCTAAAGTTTGGTACCCTTTTGAACTCCGTCCGATTAAAATTGCGAATGGTACAGAAGGTCAAATTCGAAATTTCGGAAAAACACGATTTTCGTGTGTTTTTCGCCGAGGTACTCGACTTCCCCGTCTCAGAGGTACTAAAAAAAAAGGATTGCGCTTACCCCTTGAACATGACATTTTTAGAGCATACAAAGCGGAATAAAAGAGTACTTTTTTTTTCACCGTAAGTACCACCTATGTACCGTCTTGTACCTCGGAATTTAATGTAACATATCTCAAAAAGTAATTGTACCATCGAGTTTAAAAGCAAAACGCCAGGAGCAGCATTTCATAGGCTTTTAGGGCTCAAAAATCCAATAGCGTCGTATAAAAGCCCTAGGAGGAGATACGTGAACCATGTAGAAAAACGTTTGAAAAAAAGTGGTAAAAAGTGTTTTTTCGCTTTTAAGGGCCTGAAACGTGAAAATTTTAAAAATATTTTTTCATCACTTTTGTACACTTCCAAAGGGCTTTCCAACGATATACGACACCCCGTACCAAATATCTCCGGTTTTTTGATCGGCGAAAAAAAATATTTCCGATGTCGGCCCTAAGCGGGGGTGCACGTAAAAAAAAAGTTCTCGTTACCGGCTATGGACCTCTTCAGGGTCTACAAAAGCCTTGAAAAAAAATTTGAAATTTTCAATTATTTCAAAAGATATATGTAAAAACGTGTTAAAAAAACTCACTTTTTGACCGTAGACAATTTCCCGTTTAAATTAAACCCGTTTCCCTGAAAATTTCCCGGCATTAAGAATTTTTCCCTAAAAATACACTATAACCTTAACAATTTTCAGAAAACTGCATGCCTTTACGACAAACACACCCATCAGTACAAAAATCCAAATAACACTCTATTTTACCCTTTAGGGCCGATTTTCACCCTTAAGGAGTGGTTTAAAAGTGCCCTTACCCTATGTTTGGTCAAGCGATTTTTAAGGTTCCTAACCGATTTTGACATTACCAACTCGAAATTTTTCCGAAAATCAAGAGGCGGGGTATAATTATTTTTTTGTTTTTTGCAGTGGCGCCTTAAAATACAGTAAATGTTTACCCCCCCTCCCCCATCTGACGTACAATGAGTAGTTGCGCCCCCGCCCCACACCACAGCTCGGTCGGCCTGCGGCCTCCCTCGCAAAGACAGTCGATGTACATTTAGGAGACAGACAGACGAAATGCCAAACGGTCGAGTTAAAACAAAGACCTCGCTACGCTCGGTCAATTAAAAGTGTTAATAATTTTTGTTATTTATTAAAATAATAAATAAAAACTGTGCAATGAACAAAAATGTGTATTTACTTCCTACAGGAGATAAAATATTGTATGTCCCTTGTGCCATTATTCCCTTCGCGATAATTATCTCCCTCAGCTTTGCCTCGGGAGCTAATTACCATTATTCCCTTGGCTACGCCTCGGGAATTAAAAAGTCTAATTCCCTTGGCTTCGCCTCGGGAGCTAATTAGCGTTATTCCCTTGGCTACGCCTCGGGAATTAAAAAGTCTAATTCCCTCGGCTTCGCCTCGGGATTTAGGGACATGATTCCTTCGGCTTCGCCTCAAGAATCAAATTTTTTCGCTCAGGGAATAATGGCTTACTTTACTCCATAGGTGCATAAATAACTATTAACTTTCAAGGAAAATTATAATTTCTCAATCACCGTTTAAAGTAACAAACTCCTCCAAACATGAAATCCATTTTTTCAGTCTGTCGATGAAAAATTTTATATTTAGTTTTTTAATCTGTGACAGCTCTTGATCATCTGTCGACAAGTTTTGATGTTTGAGGACTAAAAGGACCTTTTATAGACCGGTCCATCGGACTTTTGGCTTTTCCTCAATTTGAAAGACCACCTTAAAGTTTTAACCGTAGTTACCTCCAAGTACAACATGTACTCCCTTGAAGACGCCCCTAACACCGATTGTGAAATATCAGGGAAAAACAAGACTGTCAACCACTGATAGACAAGAATTTCAGAGGTGACATGTTGAAACCATAGTGTAGACACGGTTACCTGTCGTGTCTGGGTGATCTACTCCTGTCTCTATCGGCGGGAGACCGAGGTGAATCTGAATCACTGACAGGTTCCTCCTTGATCTTGACCCTGGTATCTGAGTTGTCTCTTCTCCTCGCTGGTGATCTCCTCGCCTCCTTGTACTTAGCACAATGCTTCCTCGCTCCCCCCTCGCTCTCCTTCCTCGCTCCACCCTCGCTCTCCTTCCTCCGGCTCTCCACTTCCTCGTTTTCTCGTTCTCTCCTACCTGAACACACGCATCAAAATAAAAATACATGTCCTGTCGCAGGACAACCATTAGAGGTCGACCAAGAAGTCATGAACACGGTAGAAACTGAAAGCTTAGCTTCGTTTAAAGTCGGAACTTCCGAGTACTGCCAAAGTCAGTACAGTCGGGTGATAAGACAATGCCCATTTCTAGTTTGTATGGCATGCGCAGTTATGTCAAATCTCACAAATAACAACAGGAAGGTTTCCAATCTGTTAGGTTTCCTGTTTTGTTTGTTTTTATACAGTACGAGTTATAGTCACAACTGTCCTAAACGATTTTCGTACGATCCACAAATCCACGGGATGATGCAAATACAAAGGACGCTACAAATAACGGGGTAGGAAATCAAAAGTAACAAATCAAACTCAGAAATAAAGAGGAATAATCAATAAATAATAATATAAAGATATTATCGTTTAGTAGAAGTGATTTCTTATCAGGTACAGTGTTGCCTGTAGCAAAAAATATAGAATTTAAAAAAATAAAATGATTAATAACCAAAGAACAACACTGTGTTTTTTGACAGTGGTCTATTTTATTAAAAACTGACTGTACATGACGACACTAGCGCACTCCTCAGATTTCCATGACTTCTTGGTCAACCTTTAGCAACAATGTTACTTCTGCTTTTAATTAAATATAAATTATAAAATAACTGCTAAGTGTACAATGTTAACTACTTATACATTATACAGAGTTAGAAAAGAGAGAAATATAAAAGAAACCAACTGTTTGTACTTACCGGAGTCAAGGCTCTTCCACTCTTTGACGTTAGAAAAATCAATAAAATGATAATAAGATGTCAAATTAACAACCGTTAATTATGAATTGAACTTATGATTTTTACTGTTAATCCTCTCACGTCCTCTTTGCCTCCCACCTTCAATCCTTTCTACCTCCCCTATATTCATATATTATTTCTTGACCAGTCCAATTACTAATGTCAATATGTATACATTGTAATTTTTGTATATAATTTTTCCTGTAGTCAAACCCTGACGATGTGTATATATTACACGAAACATGTTGGTTAAACTATAAAATTGTGTTTTTATTCAACCGTACCTCACTAATCATAAGTTCAATATAAAATGATAATGTTATTGGTTCTAAGCAAGATATCAAAAATCTAAGTAGAGGCTTCATTCCTAATTTTAACTCTACACAATTTGAGCCCTATTTCATCTCCCTACTACAATAAATACGACAATTATTTCGATAAGATGAGCTTTGTTGTTGTATTGAAATGTCGCCTGTACTATTTATCATAGGAAGTTGAAATAAGGTTCAAATTGTGTAGAATTAAAATTGGGAATTAAACCTGTACTTAGATTTTTGATATCTCGCTTAAAACCAATATAATTTTAATTTTACTAATTAATTTTTACTTTTTGGTAGTATTTATACTACGGAACATTTAAATTTTAATTTAAATCAAATTATAATTATTATTAACTACGGGAAACAATCAGAGAAAAACAAGCTCAAATCTGGTATTGCACCCTTAAAGTGAAGCAGGTTGTTTTCCGACCCCAGAAATTAGACAATAGATTATGTGCGAATAAAAACATAACTGTACCTTCTCTACGTCTGTCTGCCTCCTCTAGTTCCCTGTCTTTCTTCCTCGTCTCAGGGTAGTTGTCATGATCCCGTTCCTTTCTCCTGAGTTCCATATCATCGTAGAACTCCCTGCCCCTCGGTTCCGCCCTGTGCTCCTTCCTCCTTCCAGCGTCGGGTTCATCGCTGCGGTAGTGCCTCGGTTTCCCCAAGTCCTCGTCAACAGGCGATCTCTTCTTTTTACACTTTTTCTTCACACCTTGTGTATGTCTGCTCTCGTGTTCCTCCCTCTCTTTCTCCTTCATCTTCGGAGTAATCTGAAAAATAAACAAAAATAAAGATAAATTAAATCATATTCAATATTTTATTCGATAGTGGAAAAATATCTTTCTAGAAAGCAATTCTTTGACTCTGATTAAGACAAAAGTAAAGTCAAGAACCTAATAGCTGTTTACAATGAGATGCTACAATCTTTGCCCAATTAATTTCAGAGGTTTGACAGTGTGGGAATGTCTTAATGAATGAGTCCTGCCTGATATGAAATCCTAGGCTCTCATTGGCTCTCCACCCCATTTTTTTTTAAACTAGGGGGCTCTGCCCCCTACTCGCTTCGCCCATCAACCCCCCCCCCAAAGGCGGCCGCTGCCTAGTACAGGGTATTAGAATTATTTTGTCTTTTTACTCTAAGAACCGGGACCGTTTAAAAAGTTTAAATCCGCTGTAATAGTTTTTAATAGTTCTTTAATAGATTCTTTAAATTCTTTAATAGTGACCGACAATTTTATCAAAACTAAAGTTATAACTATTAACATTACATTTTTGATAGACTTCAAGATTATTAAGATAACATTTATGATTTACTACCGATAAAAGAAAAGGTTTGTGTGTTGATTTGTTAATCTTTAAATAGATTTAATAATTTATCAAAATAGTTTTGATTTGTTGTGTATTGAAAGCTGTCACTTTTTGATTAAGGCATGTAAACAAACAACGCACTCTCTTTATTACACCGTCCTGTGTTTTGTTTATTGCCTCGGGAATGACAGTTCCCTGTGTCATTCTTGAGGGGAATTTACTATGAGAACCTCCCCTTTCTCCCCCCGAGAACCTCCCCCTAACCACTCTTATCTCTATCACACTCTTACAAACAGTTAATTATATTTCACTCTCACTGAACTTGTTTGTTTACAAAACTTTTTTAATAATATAGATAGACATTTCCGTGCTGTTAAAACACTAAAACTCATTGGGTGAAGGATGTAAAACTGTTGAGTTGTTGTGTTGTGTAAAAACATGTTGATTCAAAGCTCTTTAGATAGATCAAGACCATTTTGATACAGTTGAATTTACGTTGCCCTTTAAGCCCTATAGGCATAAATATACGTTTTCAGGAATTTTTTGTTTGGAGGCACAGTACTGTCAGCGTACATTTTTTTTTTTTAGGTATATCTAGAGCTATCTCTTGGCTCTAGATATACTTAAAAAAAAAAAGAAACATGCATTGAGACGAAGCTGAACAAAACAGGGCCTTCCCGGTACAAACCACACTAAGGGACGAGGAGCAACAGGTGGATCTGAGTGCCTCAATCCTATACAGCAGCTCTGGAGTAAACAACTTGTGATAGCTAAACTTGAAAAGATAACATTTCTCTTCAATATAACTTGCAACTTCAATATTAATACCAACAAAAACACTACTCATGCCATTATACTTTGTTATTCTAGTAGTGCGGGAAAAAAGAAAAAAAGAAAAAAAAAACTGGAGAGGAGCCATTAAGATCGAGATTTTAGCGGGTGGTAGGTAGGGCCAACTAGACAAACAAAAATATCACTAGATAACCTTAAGATAACTGCCTTGTGGTTTTATTTTTTCCCTCATATAGGTTGGCCCATCTGAGCTGTCAGATTTACAAAGTATAATGGCGTGGTTCTGGTTCAGAAATTTTCATTTCTGATTCAGTTTCAAATGAACTCTAAGTTAAAATTCATTTTATATATCTAAGTATCTTTAATAAGATAATAGAGGGGGGG
>KZ651380.1:74943-90611 GCA_001010745.2 Gerris buenoi
CCCCCCCCCCTCCCCCTTACTAATTTTTGTTTACAATACCATCGAAAACCTTTTTACGTGAGTCTTCACGCCTTACCAAGTTATTATTTTTTAGTTTCATTTATTAATTGGTAGAGGATGTTTTTTCTTATCTGTATGTCCTATAATATAATCGTTTGTAAGTTGGGCTTCTAAATTAATGTCGAGTTAGGTTCAATATGATCAGATATTATCCCAAACGGTGTGAGTTCCGTCAGGGAAAGAATAGAATTAATGTAAGCGAGTAGGGCGTAGTTGACTTTCATATCGCTTCGTTTTCAAACTTTTCTTGATTATGGAATAATAAGGGTAGAATAAAATCTTTTAATAATTGCATTAGCGTTAGGATGTTGTCAACTTATGATGTGTATTTCTATTTTATGTAATGATAAAAGTTCCTGTATAGAATTATTGATTGATTGAAAAATATTTGTATTTGAAGGAATATCTTCATACAAAGGGGTTACACTTAATACAGAAATTAACCCAGTTCTGTTCACATAATAATTTTCTTGGGTATTCCATGTTGACTGTTGCCGTGGGAACAGCGATGTTTGTTTTTAGTTAATTTTTGGATGCTTGTGTGTATTTGCTATATCTATCGTAATAGTATGTGCACTAATTCGAAAGGTTTATTGGAGGTGTGATGTTATATTTTAGTTTCAAGGGTCTTCTCTCACATTTTCTGAGTCGGCAGATTTCGCATTTATTTACGTACGTTTGGGCTGACTTTTTTTGATTAGGCCAAATGTATAGTCGCTTGATTTCTTGTTTGGTTTCGTCAATAATTCCTAGGTGGTTTGTTTTCCCGTATGATACTGATCGATTTATTTCTACTATTTCGTCTTCTTTTAAGACGTCTTGTTAAGTTTACGTACTTTTAATAAAGTTTAATTCGGTTTGTTCAAAGCATCGCGTAACTACAGCTGGAAATGTTTTATAAAAATTTTTCATTTTAACGGACCGGTACCTGGGCGGGCGCTGGGCCCTCGTGTGGTGTCGTACGCATGCGCCTCGCACCGACCCCGCCCAAAGTTTGGTTCCTCTCTTTCGCGCCCTCAAATAGACCTACCCGTCAAATTATACCTACCACTACATGGAAAGGTTTTACCAGATCTGGGGATTGTGCCTCCCCCTTAGGGAAATTTGTAGGTGACGAAAAAAGAACTTACACCCGTTTTACTTTTGTGGTCGAATTGCCCTGAGGGTCTCGTTTGAAAATTCTTAGGTTTAAGACAATTGCACCAAAATCGGCCTGAAAAAAAATGGGTTTCGCCTAATACGTGGTGACAAGCAATTAAGTTCTTTAAAAAGGCGCTCAGTTCTTATTATGACAAATTTAGTAGAAATGTGGCCCACTATTAGGCGTGGCCGTGGCCGACATTAGGTGCTTTTACCCTAGTTGTTAGCGCTCCAAGGTTGCCAGAAATTGGCACGCCGACTTTTGACACTAACTAGAGAAAATGCCAGTGGCAGCTCTGGAAAATGGAATATGAATAAAAAGACATGTTAACAAACATACTTTAAACTTTGTAATTTTGAAGAAATAAAAATGATATAAAAAGAAGATATATTTTACAAAAAAAACAAAAAACAATAGATTATAATATTAGATAATTAGAAGTATAAAAAAATAAAAGGTTACGTAGAAAGTAATGCAAGAGCTGTGTAGAGTTGGTGGCTGTGTCCCGCTTCGCAACTTACTCCCAGTATTGGGTGGGAGGTCGCAAGTCCGTCGATTGAGTCGTAAAATAAAGAAGATAAAATCTGTCGCACTCGATAGTAGGAAGTGACAGGAATAACAGTAAATTAGTGTCCACTAACGCTCCAAGTCAGTCAGTAGGACTGTACTCAAGACTCTGACACTAAGCAGTACGAAGAGACACAAGTAAGGCACAGAGAGATGTTAATCCGTCTGTGGGTCAAAAGAGACTGAATGTACAATTCCCTTTGCCAGAAGGTATAGGAAAGAAGGTGGTGAATATAATTGAAATCGGAAGTAAACCAGTCGACAATAGCAGGGAAGGTAGAGTTAGTAGTAGTAGTAGTAAGGGGGTGGGGAGGCCAGGCCTAGCAACTAGACCACATTCGGGTCCTTTTTGCCAACCCCTGAACTCACACCTATCGAACCACCACAGAATTAACCTCGAATTTCCTTGTTTGGGTCACAAAGGAGGGAATATCTTGCCACTTTAGTGTGACAAACTCCTCTTCCTTGATTTCCCCTGCTCCTAATATATGAAAACGCAGTCTACCATATCCTTCACACACTCCCACAAAGTGGAAGGCAGCTCACAGGAAGCAGCGCCCAGGTCCTCTCGAACGACCGTGCGAAGTCCTATCAAAGAAGCGGGCAACGTGAGCGTCTACGACTGCTTTGCTGCATCCATTCCCGCCATTAGTGAAGCATTTGAGGGATCGATGGAATCTTTCGACGAGGCCGTTACCTTGCGGGTGGTAGGAAGTTGTTCGGTTCTTGGAGAAAACACACAGTCGCTCGAGAGTCTGGAACAGCTCTGACTCGAATTGCCGACCCTGATATTTAACAACTGTTGATGGTACTCCGTAATGCGAGATCCATTCGCGGAAGAACGCTTCTGCTACAGCTGATGCCGTGAATGGCCTCTATCCATCGAGTATACGGGTCCACCATAGTAAGCAGATATCGGTAACCCTGTGATGGTGGTAGAGGTCCCACTATCACGATGTCTAGGAAGCGTGCTTTCGGGAAAGGAAATGGTTGCACTGGTGAGACAGTATGCCTGGTCACTTTGCTTCGTTGACACGACGTGCAGGCTCACAACCACTTGCGAACGTCGCTTCTGAGTAAGGCCGAACATAACGCGTGGCTACCAATTTCGATGTTGCTCTGGTGCCTGGATGTGACTGGCCGTAAAGTTGTTCGAATTCTGAGGATCGAAATTCTGGTGGGATTTAAGGTCAGTCTTGAATTGTTGACTTATCACATACTAAAAATTCGTCTGTACCAAACTGCGGCAAGGCGGAGAGATGTTTGGCTTTTTCGCAGGGACTGGCAGCTCCTGATCGTTCTTTTGAGCCTGTGCCAACTTTAGATAAAAAGTAAAAAATAGTATCCGAAATGGAGATGGCGGATACTGCTCCTATTCGTGACAGAGCGTCTGCGATGGTATTCTGATCACCAGGAACGTATTGGATATCCGTTGTAAACTGGCCGATGTAGTCCAGATGTCTGCGCTGTCGCGGGGAAACTCGTTCTAGCGACTGTTCGAAGGCAGTTGTTAGAGGCTTATGATCCGTAAATATAACGAATTCCTGGCCTTCTAGAAGGGGTTGGAACTGCTTAAAAGCTGCATCGCCAGCAACTCCCGATCGTAAGCGGAGTATAGTTTTTGAGCGTTGGTAAGACCTTTTAAGAAGAAAGCTAGAGGTACTACTCGGGATCCCTGCTTTTGTTAAAGGGCAGCGCCGATGGCATTCTCAGATGCGTCGACAGTAAGACAAAAGGGTTCCGAGGCGTTTGGGTGCGCGAGAAGTGTTGCTTCGCTAAAGTCTTTCTTTAACTGATTGAACGCGTTGAGAGCCACTTCCGTCCAAGCTACTAGACGATGATCTTTCTTCTTGTTGTCTGGGATCAAGGCAAAAAAATACTCTGCTTCTCTGCTGTTCGTGGAAGACAACACCGGTAGAAGTTAAGGAGGCCTAGGAATCTGTGGAGCTCATGTACTTCGTTGGGTTTTGGATATTCTAAGATGGTTTTTACGCGATCTTCCTGTGGTCCGATGCCGTTTGGGGCAACCGTGTAACCCAATAAGTAGTTAATTTTTTCCACACCTAAAATTGATTTACTCACATTGACAGTGAGACCAAACAGTTTGAGTACCCTGAAGAGCTAATGAAGGTGCTTCCGGTGCTGTTCTTCGTTCTCCGAGCCACCAAGATGTCGTCAAGGTATGAAAACGCAAATGGAAGTTCGTGTAGTACCTGGTGCATGAACCTTTGAAAGGTTTCGTTGCGCAGCCCGAACGGCATTCTGGGGAACTCGAAGAGACCGAATGGTGTAATTACTGCTGTTTTGGGTATATCTTTGTCTTCCTCCGGAATATTGTAGTATGCCTTGACAAGGTCAATTTTTGAAAAAACTTTCCTCCCGTGAAGCCCGCTGTTGAAATCCGCGATATTTAGTACGGGGTAGCGGTCAGATATTGTAGCCTTATTCAAACCTCTATAGTCCCCACATGGGCGCCAGGTGTTGTCTTTCTTCCTTACCATGTGGAGGGGTGAAGCCCATGGACTCTTAGATGGACGGCATATCACTTGCTTGGACATAGTTTGAAACTCGAGTTGAGCGTCTCTCAGTTTGTCAGGTGGAAGTCTCCTCGCTTTAGCGAATACTGGTGGTCCTCTGGTTTCAATAACATGCGTTATAGGAACTTTGCTTTCTGTTGGGGCCCGCCCTGGTCGAAATATCTCGGAGTAGTGCTCTAGAATGTCTCTGTAAGTGCATGTGAGCGGAATTGTTCGAATCGAACCGACTGTGGGTAGCCTGGCTATTGTACCTTGCGATTTTAGTCCGGTAAGAGAACCGACTAGGCGCTTTGCTTTTAAGCCTACCAGCAAACCAAAGTGTTCGAGGAAATCTGTGCCGAGTATAGGGGTGGTGACGTCGGCGATGATAAATCTCCAAGGCATATCGCGACACAGTCCTACGTTGACTCTGAGTAAGCGCAACCCAAATGTTGGAATAACGGACCAGGAAGCTGAAAAAAGCGAAGATGTCTGGGTACCGTTCCGGCGATTGCGAGAGTTCGCGGGTAACACCGATACGGCCGCGCCAGTGTCTATAAGGTACGGAAGACCCGTGGTAGCGTCCGCTATAAAAAGGCATGGCTGATTACATTACCGTCTTCCTGAAGTGCGTTTCCCTGCTCGCTCTTATGAGAGTAGGAACACGGTTTAACGCATTTCCGTGCATTGTTACCGAAACGCCAATGATAGTAGTACGGTTTTCCGGGTGCTGGTTCGCGAACGCGGGATCGGGGACGCGCTAATCTTGATCGGGAGTATGTGGAGAGGGCAGCTATGGCTTGACCTAACTCATCAATTTGTTTTTGCATGGCCGTGATAATTAGTGAACTCTCCCGTGATGTTGTGGAAACGGTACACACTGCAGACTGCGTTACCTCTAAGATACAGTCAGCCTTGATTGCTAACTCGCTTAGCCCGTCCTTACTTACTGCTAGGATAACCTGGATATTAGTGGGTAGTCTTTGAAGCCAAAGGGATTTTATAGCGTCCTCCGACAGCGAGCTACCGGCAAGTTCTTGTATCGATCTTAAAAGCTGCGACGGTTTCCCAGATTGATGTCATTCAGGAGCTTTCATAATTTTTGTTCTCCGGTGGCGGCGAACCGGTTTATTAGTGCCGCTTTTAGTTTGCCGTAAGCGTCCGTGCTTGGTTGTGCGACCAGAATATCGCTAACCTGGTCGAGTGTATCACTCTCTAGCGCTGTTACTACGTAATTAAATTTTTTCAAGTCCTGAGTGATCCTGGCCAGATCGAAATTAGCTTCAATTTGACGGAACCATAATTCTGGATGGTTCTTCCAATAATTAGGGAGTTTTACGGCTAATCGCCCGAGCCAGGCTGCTCGATTTTGTGCCGTAGATGCTTCGCCAGTTGGCTCCATGGCAGAGAGAAAAATAAAATAATAAATAAATTCAAATAAAAATTTAGGTAAATGAAATAAGTTAAACTCACAGCGCTGTTCTTGTTGGACGTCGGGGTCACCACTGTAAAAGTTTGTCTTGCTTCTAACATACACTATATTAAATGAAAATTTCAAGATAAAAAGAACTTTTTATATACTACGTTTTTAAATTTTCTTAAACCGTGCCATCGATATATTTGAAATAATATAATCGATTTATTTCCTGTTTTGCTGTCATTTAATGTTTATCTCTTATTTATAAAAATCATAAATTTGAAACCTGTCAAACTGAAGATTGTAAATATTATGGGATATGACAAAGCAAATAAAATAACTTGCGGATTTTTTCCGAACTAACTTTTCATTCAGCAAATTTTATGAAAACGAATTAAATTTTGCTGAAAAATAACTAAAAGTATTAAAATAATGCATTGTCATCGTGTTCTGAGCTGTTCTGAAAGTTTTAAATGTCTAGCTACTCGGGATGTTAGTTAAAATTCGATTGCAAGATTTGTACCGGACAAACAAACAAACACGAAACCAAGTTAATAAAAACGTAGTAATAAGACAAAGGCACCGAAGATTAAGTAGAAAAGTAGAACGCAATAAATGCAATGTGTCAAGAAAATACAATGACAGAAAAAGGTAAACAATAACAATCGTGGAGATCAAAAACATTTCTAGAGGCGACCTGTAGTCTGTCTCTAGAATCACTTTCATAAGGACTTTATAACAGGATGCCAACAGACTGATAGGCCTATAGTTTTCAATATTAAATGTATCACCTTTTTTGAAGAGCAGGATTAATCGGGCTGATAACCAATCCTATGGTAATAAACAGCTTGGTTTTCCGGTGGAATCCGCGTCTCGAAGGGGATGAAGTCCTTAGTTTTGCTTCCAATACTGGAAGCATCTTCAGGGGTGTGGTGCATCGTGAGGTTGACTCGAAGCAATCACAAGATAAACTGAACAAAAAAAATTGCTTCGAGACAACAAACACACGAACTTTGTGGTACATCACGATGCACCACACCCCTGAAGATGCTTCCAGTAGTGGAAGCGAAACGTCGGACTTCATCCCCTTCGAGACGCGGATTCCACCGGAAAACCAAGCTGTTTCCGCGGAAGCCTACGCACCAATCCTATGGTACTTTGTTTTTCTTTAGGCATAAGTTAAAAAGATATCTTTAAGATAGTGTACATGAAAACAATTACTGTACTCTTAAAGAGCTTTCTAACGATGTGCATCTTGAAAGGTAAATACTATTTTGACTTTTGTACTGTACCCCGTACCCGTGTGTACGCAAACTTTTTTTTACCCATCCAAATTCTAAACTTTTTCGAACTTTTTCTATATTATCATAAGGCAAATAATACGGAGATTTCTTTGAAAATCGGCTCATTAAGTGATGGTGGACTGGACTTGTTTATTTTATTTTTATCGAATAAATGTTTTATATGTTTTAGACGAACATGGAATAAGCGTGTCACTATTAGATCGATCAGAAATTATGGGACAAAGAATTCCCCTTGCTGATCATCCTTATGTGGTAAATATTTTCCACAAAAATGACGACATGAAGAAATGCGGGAGATGTGTCGGTACCGTCATCACGTCGTATTTTATCATTACTGTGACTACTTGCTTCCCAGATGCCATTACATTCGACAGTAAAACACAGGAAATAAAAACAAATGATGCCAAATCCAAAGAGTATATAGTTCGCGCTAATAGTAAGTAAGTATCTCATCAGTCTCAATTCAGAAAAGTGTTGAGAATACTTTTAATTTTAAATTCCCAACTTAATAACCAAACAATAGTGCATTCAGTTTTAAAATAGGTATTTAGTTTGTGGCCGTGTGGAATAAATTGCTTACCACGTCTACTCGGTCATGATTACATCAAGGGCCGCAGGTCGTGGGTTCGATCCCTCGCCATGATGGTCTGATATGGCTCACTAATGATTATCACACCGTACTCGCTTCGGTGGGACATTAAACAGAGGTATGGTGTGACAAGTGGCTGCTAATCTTTTCCATGGGCCTAAAATATGGCCTAATCTCGGTGGTATTATTTTGAATTGAACTAGGTGACATTATTTAGAATTGATCTAGGAGACATTATTTAGAATTGATCTAGGTGACATTATTTAGAATTGATCTAGGTGACATTATTTAGAATTGATCTAGGTGACATTATTTAGAATTGATCTAGGTGACATTATTTAGAATTGATCTAGGTGACATTATTTAGAATTGATCTAGGTGACATTATTTAGAATTGATCTAGGTGACATTATTTAGAATTGATCTAGGTGACATTATTTAGAATTGATCTAGGTGACATTATTTAGAATTGATCTAGGTGACATTATTTAGAATTGATCTAGGTGACATTATTTAGAATTGATCTAGGTGACATTATTTAGAATTGATCTAGGTGACATTATTTAGAATTGATCTAGGTGACATTATTTAGAATTGATCTAGGTGACATTATTTAGAATTGATCTAGGTGACATTATTTAGAATTGATCTAGGTGACATTATTTAGAATTGATCTAGGTGACATTATTTAGAATTGATCTAGGTGACATTATTTAGAATTGATCTAGGTGACATTATTTAGAATTGATCTAGGTGACATTATTTAGAATTGATCTAGGTGACATTATTTAGAATTGATCTAGGTGACATTATTTAGAATTGATCTAGGTGACATTATTTAGAATTGATCTAGGTGACATTATTTAGAATTGATCTAGGTGACATTATTTAGAATTGATCTAGGTGACATTATTTAGAATTGATCTAGGTGACATTATTTAGAATTGATCTAGGTGACATTATTTAGAATTGATCTAGGTGACATTATTTAGAATTGATCTAGGTGACATTATTTAGAATTGATCTAGGTGACATTATTTAGAATTGATCTAGGTGACATTATTTAGAATTGATCTAGGTGACATTATTTAGAATTGATCTAGGTGACATTATTTAGAATTGATCTAGGTGACATTATTTAGAATTGATCTAGGTGACATTATTTAGAATTGATCTAGGTGACATTATTTAGAATTGATCTAGGTGACATTATTTAGAATTGATCTAGGTGACATTATTTAGAATTGATCTAGGTGACATTATTTAGAATTGATCTAGGTGACATTATTTAGAATTGATCTAGGTGACATTATTTAGAATTGATCTAGGTGACATTATTTAGAATTGATCTAGGTGACATTATTTAGAATTGATCTAGGTGACATTATTTAGAATTGATCTAGGTGACATTATTTAGAATTGATCTAGGTGACATTATTTAGAATTGATCTAGGTGACATTATTTAGAATTGATCTAGGTGACATTATTTAGAATTGATCTAGGTGACATTATTTAGAATTGATCTAGGTGACATTATTTAGAATTGATCTAGGTGACATTATTTAGAATTGATCTAGGTGACATTATTTAGAATTGATCTAGGTGACATTATTTAGAATTGATCTAGGTGACATTATTTAGAATTGATCTAGGTGACATTATTTAGAATTGATCTAGGTGACATTATTTAGAATTGATCTAGGTGACATTATTTAGAATTGATCTAGGTGACATTATTTAGAATTGATCTAGGTGACATTATTTAGAATTGATCTAGGTGACATTATTTAGAATTGATCTAGGTGACATTATTTAGAATTGATCTAGGTGACATTATTTAGAATTGATCTAGGTGACATTATTTAGAATTGATCTAGGTGACATTATTTAGAATTGATCTAGGTGACATTATTTAGAATTGATCTAGGTGACATTATTTAGAATTGATCTAGGTGACATTATTTAGAATTGATCTAGGTGACATTATTTAGAATTGATCTAGGTGACATTATTTAGAATTGATCTAGGTGACATTATTTAGAATTGATCTAGGTGACATTATTTAGAATTGATCTAGGTGACATTATTTAGAATTGATCTAGGTGACATTATTTAGAATTGATCTAGGTGACATTATTTAGAATTGATCTAGGTGACATTATTTAGAATTGATCTAGGTGACATTATTTAGAATTGATCTAGGTGACATTATTTAGAATTGATCTAGGTGACATTATTTAGAATTGATCTAGGTGACATTATTTAGAATTGATCTAGGTGACATTATTTAGAATTGATCTAGGTGACATTATTTAGAATTGATCTAGGTGACATTATTTAGAATTGATCTAGGTGACATTATNCCCCCCCCCCTGCACTACCCCATTAGAATAGGTCCAAAAATACATAAGTATAAATCTCTGTGGTCCAATTATATTTCCGGGAGTTGATATAAAAAGTCAATTTTTGAGAAACGTTAGGGGGGCGTAACTAGGGGGCCCGAAATTTTTGTGATTAGAAAAAACGAAGTTGGGTATCATTTTAAAGGTATTGAAATTTGTTTCACAAAAATATACCGTGTGCCAAAATGGCGGCCATTTTACCCCTAAAAGAATTCAATAAGCGCATACCGAAGATAGTAAAGGATAATAGTATATGCACATCTTGATTTTTAAAACTGAACAATACATATTTTTGTTTTAAAAAATATATTATAATAATAATTAATAATTCTTATGACCGACGAAACCCTTTTAGTATCTTGCTGGCAAGTACTTGACGGGATTTTTTGCAAATATGTTTTTGGACTCAACTGTAAAGTTTCGAAAATTTGTCTTGCTGTAGTTTCCCTTCCACAGACAGAGAAATAATGGCTGATAGATTTCTGTATAAACTAATTCAATTAGCCCCGTCAACACATAAATATACACAAATAAGAAATAATGGCTGATAGATTTCTATATAAACTAATTCAATTAGCCCCCTCAACACATAAATATAGGCAAATAAGGAATAATGGCTGATGGATTTCTATATAAACTAATTCTATTAGCCCCGTCAACACATAAATATACACAAATAAGAAATAATGGCTGATAGATTTCTATATAAACTAATTCAATTAGCCCCATCAACACATAAATATACACAAATAACAAATAAAGCTGATGGATTTCCATGTAAACTAATTCAATTAGCCCCGTCAACACATGATTCAATTAACTGGAAAGAAAAACTTGTTCAAATTCAAGTTAACAATATTTACTTAATCTCTGCCCGACCAAGGCGTATGCAACTTATGGATCGACCTCTAACCCACTTTATTATATTATAAATAGTTGTATAAAACCATTTGGTAGCGTACGGTTGTGTCACAATGTTAGATAGTTGTACTAAATTTCGACTAAATGGGTCCTCTTTTATTTAAATTATCGTGGCACGTGTGAAACTGCACACACACAGACACGATGGATATTTTTTCTATTTTTTTTTTTTATTTTTTATTTTTTAGGTATTGCAATAAAGAAGGATCGCTAATTTTTGTTAGAAGGATTATTATAAGCCCTGACTCTCAGCATTTACCGACTGCCGTCGCATTGGTGGAGCTGACTCATCCGACCAGTGTGAAGATAGTGACACTATTTCCGACCCGTTTTCCAGAAGAATATTATGCACAACTAAAAGACAAGAATGGTTTTCATGATAATGTACAGGAATACGTAGGCGAACATGGTACCTGTCGATTGGTTGGTTGGCCCGTAGTACCTAGGCGAAAATATCCATACTGCCACAAAACCTTTCTACATAAAATGTGAGTTGCATATGTCAAGTAAATTATAGCTCTATTAAAATTTAAATACTCAATCATGATAACAACATTAGAATTGGCGGCACTTGGGCCTTATGTCTGGCGCCAGTGCCCCTGACCTGAATCACCCTCTCCCCTGACCTACCTCAACCTTTAGTAAAATAATATATTTAAATATTAGTCGTAAAATTAAATATAATGATGCTTCCTTACATTTGTGTATTATTTTTTATAAAATAATACAAAAAAAACAAAAAAAAACAAAAACAGAATCAATTCTGGAATATTCCGTGAGGGTAAAACCACATAACAAAGGGTGTTATTATCAGCACCCCTGAGTAGATGTTTAAAGCCTTCGCTCAGAAATGACTTGCTTGCAGATGGCCTGTGCTGCACGTATCTCCGACCCGCCTGTGCTGCACGTATCTCCGACCCGCCTGTGCTGCACGTATCTCCGACCCGCCTGTGCTGCACGTATCTCCGACCCGCCGAGTGTATCGCCGATAGATCGCTTCCATATCACCTCGTTGGTGGTTCCCTACTCCTTTACCTGGGAATCAACAGGTAGGCGATATCGTATCGTTTTTATATCGTCCCGTGTACGGATGGCCTAAGGCTTTCGTTTTTAAAATTTAACAAAATATTCTGAGAGAGCAGTGTCGGCTCAGTTTGGTCGCCACAGGCAGCCTCCTGTCCCGCCTGTGCGTAGCGCCGGAGCTGTAAAAAGCATAGTCATGCAACCATCCACTCGGTGTGAAATCTCAACCCAACTCTTTCACCCACTCCGACTCTTTCACCTTGTCTGACTCTTTCACCCACTTCGACTCTTTCACCCACTTCGACTCTTTCACCCACTCTGACTCTTTTACCCAGTCCAACTCTTTTACCCACTCCAACTCTTTCACCCAGTCCGACTCTTTTACCCACTCCGACTCTTTCACCCACTCCGACTCTTTCACCCACTCCGACTCTTTCACCTTGTCCGACTCTTTCACCTTGTCCGACTCTTTCACCTTGTCCGACTCTTTTACCCACTCTGACTCTTTCACCCACTCCGACTCTTTCACCCACTCCGACTCTTTCACCCAGTCCGACTCTTTCACCTACTCCGACTCTTTTACCCAGTCCGACTCTTTCACCTTGTCCGACTCTTTTACCCAGTCCGACTCTTTCACCCACTCCGACTCTTTCACCCACTCCGACTCTTTCACCCACTCCGACTCTTTCACCTTGTCCGACTCTTTTACCCACTCTGACTCTTTCACCCACTTCGACTCTTTCACCCACTCCGACTCTTTCACCCAGTCCGACTCTTTTACCCACTCCAACTCTTTCACCCAGTCTGCTACGACTACCGATAATACCCCGACATGATACGTGACTGAATTTTTCAATTTAATTACAAGCTTTAGAAATACTTTACGTCTCAAAACTTCTTATGTTAAGCAACGACGAAGATTAAGTCGAAAAGAACGCATTAAGCCGTGTCCAGATTGTCGAACCGAACAGAGGAAACGAGCCGAGCAAAGGTATCTGCGCATGCCCAGTCTAAAGTGCGCCTGCGCTTCTCACTCTGGGCATGCGCAGAGACCAACGGTCGGTTCGTTTTCCCTGTTCGGTTCGGCAGTCTGGACGAGGCTATAAATGAAATGTGTCAAGAAAATACAATGACAGAAAAAAGTAAACAATAATAATCGCGGAGATTAAAGCATATCTGCAGTTTATCTCTAGAGAATTCCCCCTCTTTTCGGAAATTGATTGGTATCGTTTCGGGATGTGTACATGTCTTGCCAACCGCGTAGTCACTTTGGGCGCGCTGGCTGGAGTTGGCCCAGCTGTTGAGTGCATTGGTGGTGGCTCCCCTGTAGGGGTGTGAAATTCTTCAGTGAGGAGATGACACGGTTTCACCCAGTCCTTGCTCACTATTGTGGCCTTTCCCTTGATATCCAGCAAGAGGGTCTTATTTTCCCTGTCAACAACTGCAAAGGGTCTATAAGTAATTCTGACTTATAATATAAGTTAACTTGATTAAGATAAAATGAAACCAATTTAACTTTAATTTTCAGACCGAGTGGATCTGTCTAAAAATATAATTGAAAGAAATATTTTGTAAACAAACAAGACAGGTTGCCAAACACAAAATTATTTAACATTAGAAGTATCTACATCACCCCCTTCCAGCTTCGTCGAGAAGCGAACTTGCTTTTTTAAGGATGGAGTGCTTGCTGGTAAATGGCCGTAGGCCGGTTTTAACCTGTCTATTAAAATAGCAACGTATTTCCCTCTACGTTCAATAATGAACTGTTTTTCTTTGCGTTCCAAAACCTTGAAGGGACCTTCATAGGGTGGGCTGAGGCTTGGTCGCACTTTATCCACACGGACGAACACTCGTTTACATTGACCGAGTGAGTTAGGAACAAACACTTCTGTTGGTTTGAGGTGTGTCAGGAAGGCGGATTGACCGAAAATTTTCGCGTAACCTGTCAACGATGTTAGCCGGGTCTGGTACTGTTGGTCCTTGTGAAGGGATAAAATATTCTCCTGGAATACGCAAGCATTCACTGTAGAGCAGCTCTGCTGGACTGAAATTTAGATCTTCTTTGGTAGTTGTCCTAATTCCAAGAAGAACTAGTAGCAGTGTTTCAGTCCACTGGGTTGAATTTGCCGATGATCGCAATGCTTGTTTCAATGTCCGATGAAATCTTTCAACCGTTCCATTCGCTTGTCTCAGGATCTCATCTTTATGACATCGCTGAAGATGAGATGAAACGTCGGACTTCATCCCCTTCAAGACGCGGATTCCACCGGAAAACCAAGTTGTTTATTACTTCGTAACCAGTCCTATCATCCATTTCCACCCCTCTACTTCAACCCTTCATGATATTTCTTCCGATCTCAGTCCCACCATATTACTTCTAGATCTCAAACCCACTTCTAAACTTCCAAGATAAACCTTTATGAACGGACACGTAGACTGGCACTTTTTTAAATGACTAATAACTAATGGATACGACTTAAAAAAATCGCTAAAGACGTCGGACGATATACGATATAGGTCTTGCAGTAAAGACCTTGACCGAGACAATACAACACTCTCTATGGACCGCGACTACTCCTTATACTACAAAACAAACTTTTGTCTCTCACTTACCACAAACTATACAGACGATGAAAACTAAAAAACGACGTACTAGGGCAAGATGGCAACAGACTCGTTACTCGACTGACAAACTAATGTTTAACAGACTAACTAGGAAATTAGCGACAGCATTAACAGACTACAAATCCAGGCAGTTTGCTGACTATACCGACAGACTAACCGCTGAGGACAAATCACTTTGGTATATGACACGCAAAATCCTAAAACAAAATAAATCCCTCTCCTCTCCAAAAACCTGATTTATCATGGGCAAAAAGCGATGCAGAAAAAGCAGAGCTCCTTGGCCAATATCTCTCCAGCCTCTTCTCACCCCATCCCGATATCCTTGACCATAACCACTCCTCAACCATAGAAGACCTATCAACGCCTCTTCACCTTTCCCTCCTCCTAAAGCCTTCAATCCCTCCAATGTTTCATACACAATTAAAAACCTTCTTTCAAACAAAGTCCCTGGTTACGATTTAAACACTTAAATATCCTGATACATCTTTCTCAGAAAGGAATCCTCTATCTAACCCAAATCTAGAACTCTGTTCTCCGAACAACATTGTAACAGTTATTATTTGGGGTTCAATTTTCACTTCACAATTTTTTAAATATTGTGGAAAATTGGTCAGTTTAGCCCATTTATTTTCATTTCGTGGCACATTATAATTTTGATTCCAGAGGTCTGCAGAAATTCAAATTACTTTTTATTTTTTTCATTTCTATTTAAGATTTTAAATAAGATGAATTTCGTCATCCGGAAATATTTGTATCTACGACTTGCATTGTAAGTGGACTTTACTTTGCTAATAACAGGGAGGGAAGTGTTACTTCCCTCCCTTAGGAGCAGTGGCGATCCTAGGTCAAAAGTTCTGGGGGGGCTAAAGCCCCCCATGTATGAGGGTTTAGTATACATTTTAATGTACCAGGAACAAACACATTTGTATATTATATGTTGTTGTAGTCCTTTTTGGTGGCAATCTTATACAGTGGCATCCAGCGACAAGGTCTAGGGGGGGGGGAGCACATTCTATGTCAGTTTAGATTGGGGAGGGGGGGAGAAGCATTCGTAGTGGTAACAAGAAAAGAAAATACTTATTTCAACAAATCAGCTTCCCCC
>KZ651380.1:97950-108271 GCA_001010745.2 Gerris buenoi
TTTTTTTTGAGGCTTCCGTGACGAGTTTTACACAGCGATCAACAGCGTGCGTGTGAACTGAGTATTGCTTTAAACCAGTCAGGGAGCGAGTCACTAGCGATTTTAGCTCCTATTCACTGATTTCTGCCAACTATGGACGAGAAGATAATTCACAGTCTATCCAGTTAGTCATATCTTAGTATTCTTGAGTGGATTTTTGGTGGTGTGAATGTTCTTACTGGTTTCTATTTCACCACATGTTTGATCAACACAGACGGCCTGAAACTTATTTGCCAAGCAATACAATCTACCAGTTATTTGCCAAAACCTTTGCCTGATGTCATCGTCCCTGTGATCAAATGGTTTTATCGCCCACCCAAAACACTTACTGTTAGCCATGACTTAAGATGCAAAGAAACACATGAGAGAGCTCGAAGTTCGAAGAATTCTGATGCAACAAGGAAAATAGTAAGAACAATCCCTGACTGGTTACCAGCAATTGCCAGTTCACATGCAGGCTTATGAACGCTGTGTAAAACGTCATGAATCTCGAGATGGATTTATAAGCACCATTTTGCTGTCCAGATCATCAATGCCTAACTTCACCAGCGAATCAGTATTTAAAGTACCTTCGTAAGACGTAAAAATGTGAAATTTTAAAAATTTTGGGCTAATTTTGGGGCTTATGCGCGACCGGAAGATATAAACCGATCTCAACCAAATTAAAACACAATGTTTTTAGGCTGTATTTGATGACGTTACCAACTATTACATCACGAAAACATCAATTTCCAAAATTAAAAAAAAAAAAATCGGAAAAATCAAGTTTTTCCAAATTTTGTCAACAAACTTTAGGGCCCTTGCGCGAACGGAAGATGTCAACCGATTTTGATAATTTTTTTTCCTTCTTTTAATCTATGTAGTTCGCAACTTTTCCGCACTATTACAACTTCGAAATAAAAAAAATGAGTTTTTTCGGCCCACCCTATTATACAAGTACAACAAAGTGCACCACGAATGCATCCTGTCGCCTGCGCTAAACGCCAAGGAGCTTGCTCAAACGGACCTCCAGTCGACGGCAACCTAATTAATGAAGACGACCAACATTTAGACGCCTAAACTTGTCCATACCGCCTCAACTGATTGAGACAAATTTTATAAGTGTAGTCTATACTTCTGTATAGGTACTGAATATTATTCAATATTATATTATACTAGAGGTCGACCAAGAAGTCATGGAAATCTGAGGAGTGCGCTAGTGTCGTTGTTTTGGTGTCATGTTTAGTCAGTTTTTAATAAAATAAACCGCTGTCAAAAAAACACAGTGTTTATTTTGTTACTAAACATTTTATTTTTGATAAATTATATCGACTGTACTGACTTCGGCAATATTCGGAAGTTCCGACTTTAAACGAAGCTAAGTTTTCAGTTTCTTCCGTGTTGATGACTTCTTGGTCGACCTCTAGCAGAAGTACCCGGCGCAGCCCGGGTTGTATACAAAAATTAAGATCTAACAGACTAAAATATCAATAAAGAAGTAGATACCTACCTAAATATATATTGTAAAAGTATCAGAACATTGTAAAATAAATAAGTATAAAAAATGGTTATGTGTTGAGGGAATTATGTTACAAACCTTATTTTTATAACTGGACTATGTCATACCACTAATAAATCTCTTAATTTTTGGATGAAAACTCGACAAAGATCAATTTTGAAAACATCCTAAATGAAAATATGACAAAAATGTACATAATAACAATTACCACATTCTTTAAGAATGAGGGATATATTACCTGACTTAGATTTTTCTACCCCATATCCCTGAGCACTAAAATTTTTTCTTAGTATAGAAATATTTTTCCTGTATTTTCCACTTTACCCCTCCTAAATAAAAATCTAAAAAAAAGGTAAATAACAACAATTACTTTAGTCTTAAAGAGCTTTTCAATGATATGCATCATGAATGGTATCGATTACTTTGACATTTGTACCCTGTACCTCTGTGCACCGAAATTTTATTTTCGTTCTCTCATGTAGGCAGTGACCTTGATCTTGTTTTGAAGAAAGGAGTGAAAATATTCATCAAATTGGGATAAAACTGTAGATTTTTATAAAATACATACTCTCATATAGATACTCTTCTTTTTTATTTAGATATATTATGTAGTTATATTTTTCCACTTTACCCCCCTCCTAAATGAAAATGTGACAAAACTATACATAACAACAATTACTGTACTCTCAAAGAGCTTTTCAACGATATGCATCATGAAGGGTATTTATTACTTTGACCCTGTATCAATTACTTGTACCCTGTACTCCTGGGTACCAAAAATTAAATTTCGAAAATTCATGTAAACAGTGACCTTCCCCTTGCTTTGAGGGTCAAGTGTGCAAATTTTCATCGAGATCGGAATGCAACTGTAGATTTGTATTAAGGACATACCCATATACTTACATACATACCATATTTTTCCACTTTACCCCCCTCCTAAATGAAAATATGACAAAACTATACATAACAACAATTACTGTACTCTCAAAGAGCTTTTCAACGATATGCATCATGAAGGGTATTTATTACTTTGACCCCATATTCATTACTTGTACCCCGTACTCCTGGGTACCAAAAATTAAATTTCGAAAATTCATGTAGGTAGTGCCCTTCCCCTTGCTTTGAAGGTCAAGTGTGCAAATTTTCATCAAGATCGGAATGAAACTGTAGATTTGCATAAAGGACATACCCACCCACATACCCACATATCCACGGACTTTCATCTTTATATATATAGATTTTGATATTTCCCCCTCTGTATCTCTTCGCCAATTGATCCTAGGAACATAATAAATAGGACCTTTTTTTTAAAGAATTTTATATTAAATAATTTTGGACTCTACTATGTTTTAGCTGAAGGCTTTTGTTTTTGAGTTATTCACAAAAAATGAAAAAGTGGGACCTTTACGGCCCTCCCACCCATGTAAACTTTTAATTGTTGTTCAAGATACCTCTCCCTACATCTATACCGAATTTCGCTACTGCAGGACTTTTTTCCGCTATATTTCCCTCGTTGCCTGGACTACATTGTCAGATTTTTCTTTTTTGTTTAATTGAAATATAATAGTTATTTACGCAACAAGGGAGAGAAGTATGTTTTCCTGCTCGAGGTTAAGTTTTCTCCTGAGGCACCGCCGAAGGAGAAAATTTCATTAGCTACCGAGGCCTTACAGCCGAGGGAGATAAATGAGTTAGCTCCCGAGGCTTGCCGTGGGAGATAATCCCGAGAGCAGAAATGCTTCGATCCATGTTGCGTATTGAATTTTATCTACGATTAGTGCACCATGGGTAGTAGCTATTAAGTTTGTAGGTATATAAAAGTTTTACCAACAAATTCACGTAATTTAAACATCTTAAACTGATATTTAGTTACTTGATTCATTAAAATAACAATTTTTATACTAAATATACGTTTTTAATTTAATTACGTCTCGTTTGTTTTTAATTTAAAGACTTTGTATGATAACCTAAAGTAACCTTCCCGAAAAATTAGCTAAACAGCTAAAAAAAAACATTACTACCAACATCATACTTAATAATTACCTAAAAAAAATACCTTTTAAGTTGGTATGATTGTTTTTTCACTCCCAAGGGAGAGAAGTGTTACTTCCCTCCCTGTTATTAGCAATGAAAAGTCGTAGATAAAGAACTTTTGTGCGTTCATCGAGTATCTTTATTGAACACTGTAGATGAAGTTTGTTTTGTAGATGAATTTAAAATAAATAAAAAACAAGTTGTTTAAATGTCTGCGTATCATTATTCACTTTGAGCCTTCAGGCTTAATCGTAAAAAGTTATAATTACAAAATATATACTTTATTCTCTGTATTTATCCCGTAGTTATTAATAATTATAACATGATTTATATTAAAATTTAATTTTCCCGCAGTATGAATACTACTCAAAACGAACCATGAAAATATATACTTAAAAAACAATATACATGAATTAAGATATATAACGTGAATTAAGAATTTTTTTAACTAATGCATTATTTTACAGAACCAATAAAAGATTGGGAATGGAAACTGAACTGGCGTCAGTAAAGACGTCGCTTGAGTATATGGTTGAATGTTCAACTTTTTACAATGGAAAATTCGACGGTAAGATTTTGTTTTAAAACATATATATTCCTTATAATAATATTTGTTTATTTGTATATGAGGTGTTGTAGCCATAAGGGGTGTCCCAGCTGTACAAGGTGATTCAGCTATATAAAGTTTCCTAAATATACAAGGGGCTCTAGTCATAAAGGGTGTCCCAGCTGTACAAGGTGTTTCAGCTTTACAAAGTTTCCTAAATATACAAGAGGCTCTAGCCATAAAGGGTATCCCAGCTGTAAAAGGTGTTTCAGCTATACAAAGTTTCCTAAATATACAAGAGGCTCTAGCCATAAAGGGTGTCCCAGCTGTACAAGGTGTTTCAGCTATACAAAGTGTCCTAAATATACAAGAGGCTCTAGCCATAAAGGGTGTCCCAGCTGTACAAGGTGTTTCAGCTATACAAAGTGTCCTAAATATACCAGAGGCTCTAGCCATAAAGGGTGTTTTGCCTTTTTATGATGTGGGGGGAGCGTGAGTAGCAATAAAAAGCCAAGTGCTCAATTTGAGGGTGCAGAATGGAACCCTGAGATTACCCCTCTACCTGCCTCCCAAGGTCATCCAGACTCCAGACCCTCCAGTTTACGCAGAGGTCACCACCCGTCGTGTGCACACCTTTACCTGTCTTCCAAGGTCATCCAGACTCCAGACCCTCCAGTTCACGCAGAGGTCACCACCCGTCGTGTGCACACCTCTACCTGTCTCCTAAGGTCATCCAGACTCCAGACCCTCCACTTCACGCAGAGGTCAGCCCCACGACGTGCACCCCTCTACCTGTATCCCAAGGTCATCCAGACTCTAGACCTTCCACTTCACGCAGAGGTCACCCCCCATCACGGGATCCCTCTACCTGTATCCCAAGGTCATCCAGACACCAGACCCTCCACTTCACGCAGAGATCATCTCCCATCACGTGCTCGACGAGCTTACGCAAACAAGACCGTTAACGTCATCGGTGTCGTTTTTGTCAGCACTTGTGTTTATAATGTGGCGCGTTTACTTTGACTGGGGCGTTTAGGGTGCGGGGTGTGTACGGCCACCATATTGAAGAATGGCGGCCCATTTTCGTAGATAGAATATAGAATAAATAGAAAATAGAAAAAACTAGAGATAGAATAAATATTTTAGATAGAAAAAAAAAAAAATAAATAAATAAATCTAATAACTAATGTAGAGGACTATAAAATGTATTATTTTGTTATTATAATGTTTTCTCTAAACCTAACAGGTTTATAGTTATTAACGATTTAGTCTTATTAGCCCATGCAAAACAGTCCACATGGGGGTCTTTGCCTGGGAGAATTCATGGTAGTTCTATGAATGGGCTGATTTATGGTTTTTGGGTCGCTAAATACGAATTTTTAATTTACATCTCGAAATTCCCCCACAACCCCCCAAATTTTGTAACCTCCCAAAAAATAGTGTTTATTCAAAAAATAAATAAATATATATGTTTGCTTTTTAGAAAAANCATTGCTTAGTTTGGATGATTCAATAAAATGACTCATAAAGCTCTCATAACTTATTAGCTCAAAGTCTAAAATTAGCAAAAAAATATTAATCAAATCTAGCAACTAAGGTACAACCGACAGAGGTACGAAACAAAGTCATAGAATCAAACGTATATAATATCTTTGATGATCAGCCAGTCAGTCAGTAACAAAAATACAAAATTTGATATAGTCTCCACTTTTAAAAAGCCTTAATATTATGGGCCTCAATTTTTTTATAGTGACCTAAGCTGCTTAAGCTCAATCTATGTTTCATTTTTTAAAAGCCCATCTTATGAGGAAACAAAGATATGTGCAGGGACCGCGGAACCTATTTCAAAGAGGGGGGGGGCAAAAAAAATATATATATATATATTCGAAAAGAAGAAAAACTTAGCAACAGAAACTATTCTATGGCCGGTTTGCCTAGGACGAACGAGGTGACGATGGCGCGTCTCAGAAAATTTCCTGGTGCTTCTAAGAGTGAAGAGCGGATGGAAACGACAGGATGCTTATGGGGAGTCGCGTATAGTACTAAGTACAAAGCACTGTACACAGTACAAAGCACTTGTACACAGTACAAAGCACTTGTACACGGTACAAAGCACTTGTAAACGGTACAAAGTAACATTTAAAGTAACAAAGCTTAAGATGAGTAAAATTTAGTTTGGATTAGTTAAATAATGATTGTTTTATTGCTTTGTAACACAATTTCAAAATATTTCAACCCTTAAAAATCAGCTCAATGTAAAATAAAATATCATTATAGTATTCTAAACTAATTATTAATTTATCATATTGATTTAAATTAAGAATATGTTGTTGCTTAAAAGGTGTACAAATTTCATATTGCAACTTTTTAACCCTCATAAATCAACCCCTATTGAAACTTAATTAAAAAAAAGATTTACCCTAAAAAGAACAATTGCTTGACAAAGTTTTTAATTAAAAATGTTACTGCCTAAAATATTACCGATTTCATTATTTTAACATTTTCAACCATTGAAAACTGCCCCTTACAACCATTTGTAACCAAAGTACTAAATGTACTTTGGTATGTATATTGTTTTTTGTTGCAAATGACGGGTAGAATCTCCCCTCTTCGTTTGTTACATCTTCGACCGAACACCCTGTATATATATACATAGGAACTGTTCCAACATGAGACATTACGTCTAAAGATGTCGGCTCGGCATTACGCCATGTCCTGCATAGTTTCGTCGCGTCCGGCTCATCAAGGACCCAACGATGACCACGCCCACCCAACTCTGGAATGTCATCACCTCCTGGGGAAGTGTCCTAAGCTATTTTAAGGGCTTCTTTTAGCTCTAAGAGAGTAATCGGAGCATTGCGGACGTCTCAATTATCCCCTTTGAGATGTCGGTCCCTTTATGTTTCCACTTTGAGCTCCAAAAAACGCTGGCTGTAGCTTTAACTTGCAGAGACTTTAGTGCAGTGCCTCGCAAGTAGGTTCGCTACATCACCTGTCTTTAAGTCCTGGTATTGCATCTTATTTGCCTCCATCACAGCTACTCAGACATCGTCAACATTTGAAAGGAAACATCCCCACCCAATGTTGACACATAGTGTCACACTGTCTCTCCAGTACAACCATTTCCTTTCCCGAAAGCACGCTTCCTAGACATCCACCTCGTGATAGTGGGACCTCTACCACCATCACAGGGTTACCGATATCTGCTTACTATGGTGGACCCGTATACTCGATGGATAGAGGCCATTCCACTAACAGAAATCACGGCATCAGCTGTAGCAGAAGCGTTCTTCTGCGAATGGATCTCGCATTACGGAGTACCATCAACTGTTGTTAAATATCAGGGTCGGCAATTCGAGTCAGAGCTGTTCCAGACTCTCGAGCGACTGTGTGTTTTCTCCAAGAACCGAACAACTTCCTACCACCCGCAAGGTAACGGCCTCGTCGAAAGATTCCATCGATCCCTCAAGGGCTTCACTAATGGCGGGAATGGATGCAGCAAAGAAGTCGTGGACGCTCACGTTGCCCGCTTCTTTGATAGGACTTCGCACGGTCGTTCGAGAGGACCTAGGCGCTGCTTCCTGTGAGCTGCCTTCCACTTTGTGGGAGTATGTGAAGGATATGGAAGACTACGTTTTCATGTATTAGGAGCAGGGGAAATCAGGGAAGAGGAGTTTGTCACACTGAAGTGGCAAGATATTCTCTCCTTTGTGACCCAAACAAGGAAGTTCGAGGGTAATTCTGTGGTGGTTCGGTAGGTGTGAGTTACTAGGGTTGGCAAAAAGGACCCGAATGTGGTCTACTTGCTAGGCCTGGCCTCCCCGCCCCCTTACTACTACTAAGCCGTCTTTCGACAGACCGGGCTTTTTAAATTCTTTATCACGACATAAATTAAGACTTAGGGGCATAAGACTTCTCTTTCCTGAACAATCCCTAACCTTATTCCTATTTTCCATTATATATCAAACTATTTATATTCTTATCAACTAATCTCTTATATTTTATCATATATATAATCTCATTTAATCTATTTTAGCATGCAATCTTACCTTAAGCACTTAAACATTTATTTACACTTGTATAGAATCACATTTAGTTTAAGCACATATATCGCCGATTCTTCCGCTTAATTTCTCTTCTACACTTCTCACACTCTATTCATTTCTTCAATCATCAGTTTTAACACCATAGATTCAGGAGTAACAAGTAAACACAAGTTATTTACGCAAATCAACTGTTGCTTCCAGAATTTGTTTACATCTCTACTAAGCATAACCTATCCATCTGATAACCTTCACGCATTCCTAAACTCACCACTGGAATAGCAGATCGATAGCAGCAACTATCGACAGTATCGATGGTACATACTATCGATCTATCGACATCGCAGCAGAAGCAGAGTGTCAGCGAGCTGTCAGAGTGATATCACCTGTCTTTGACAACCTGTGAAGTTTTTCAATAAATTATATATATTTTGAGTGAAGTAAAGTGATTCTTCCAGCACTGTTACCAGTTAGAAGACCAGTTAACATCCTGGTCAACCAACTGGCACAAATATTCCACATTTACATTTATTTACGTGCTTAGTTTGTACAAAGCATGCTGTGCAACAGGTAACTTCATCCTTACATTACTCACATATTAATACAGCACCTTCACCATCCACTTTCACCGTTACTAACAATAGTTTTAATTCAGTAGATTAGCCTAACACTTATATGTATTTATTTTAGCTATTTATCCCCCTGGTTCCCCTGCTTAGGTTATCCATCTCTGTTATCATTATTTTACACACTTTTATATTATTATTCATTGTTTATTATCATTATTTATTATTATGTCAGCTTATTAAATAGGATTTATTATTATTATCTAATTTTACTTAATTTACGAACCCTACCTACTACACCTATCCTATTATTCCTCCCTTTCTTAGCATATTTTCAAGCAGCATTACATACAGCGATATTTAGTCACTTTGGTACTGCACGCCACAGTATCCCTGTCGTGCACCCAACATTAGTTGTTAATTATTTTTGCTACCGACACATTGTTTATACTTTGCGGTGAGTATGCGACACTAATTATTGTTTGTTTGGAAAACACCGGACTAGGTTACATTTTGAGAAGAGATGGTCGTCTCATAAAAACATATTTACGTTTGTTGCAGGGATTCCTACTGTATTGTGCGCGCGTCTTTACAACGAATTTCAAGAACCGTGTCCTATGAATGAAGGCGCGCCGGTGTTCTGCGGAGGCGTCATGTGGGGCATGTTACTCAGTCCTTACAACTGCACCAAAATCGAAGATCCGGTTATATTTGTTATGCCAAGTATTAGGATTGAGTTCTACAGTAATACAATTAAAGAACGGGAATTTAAATATGTATTTAAGACAATAGAGGACTAACAAAGAAATGGCCATCTATTCGGCACCCTTACTTGTAGTTACAACTGTTATATTGTCCAGGCTTTAAATTTAAGTTAATCTTTAAAAAAAAGAGCCCTAAAAACGTCGAGATTAAGTAAACTTATACTGCACGCCGTTACTCCCTATTGCTTTGGCATGTTCTTTTATCACCCATAGTTCAGTCAAATTAGTTGAAAAAATGGGGAAACTTTGCAAAAAATCCCCAAAGTTTTGGAAAGTTGCTCAAAATGTTCGTATGACTTTCCTGTCTAACGTACTAAAAGTCCCCGAGGGTGAGGGGGGAGCTTAAATTTTTCATTTTTTGGAAAACTCTGCCAATTTTTTAAGTGTTATATCTCGGTAACTATTAGACGTACAGAGTTGTAAGAGGATGTAAAAGAAAGCCTATTGTATTATCTACAAATTTATTCCTTATAATTTTTCTCGTAGGTTAACAGTTTTACTCCGATATTCATCCTGATACGAGAACAATACAGCAAATATCCCTTATAAAAAAAAAAAAAAATTCAATTGTTAAGTGCCACATCTCGGGAACTATAAGACGTAGAGAGTTGCCAATAGACTTAAATTGTTGTAAATTTATTGCACTCAAAAACTTGTGAGACAAATTAACATCGAACAACGCATAGTTTACGAGATATACAGCAACAACTGAACTTTGTTGTGTTTTACACATATTTTGCAAAAAAATGGGGGGGGGGCCTTAGGAAGAGGTCTCTAATCTCTTATATTTTATCATATATATAATCTCATTTAATCTATTTTAGCATGCA
>KZ651380.1:117256-131058 GCA_001010745.2 Gerris buenoi
CCCCCCCCCCCCTCTCCACTGGTCCTGTATTATCGGTATGAACGATTTTTCAAAAAATCGTCAATTGAGGTGTGATTATTGTTAAAATAGTCCTAAGGAATTTCATTTTTTTCCCCCTAAATTTCACTAAGCCCCTATGAATTATTTGGGTGAAAAAGTTAAATAAATAAAGCTAAAATATAAAATAAGGTATCAATGTAATGGTCTCGACAAAAAGAGTTAAAAAGTATTAAGTAATCCATTCAAACCCTAACCTAATCAGTAATAGTAGTAGAAAGGAGGCGGGAGGCCAAGCCTAGCAACTAGACCGCACTCGGGTCCTTTTTGCCAACCCCTGAACTCACACTCATCGAACTACCTCAGTCATTCCCTCAAATCTCCTCGTTTGGGTTACAAAGGAGAGAATTTCTTGCCACTTGAGTGTGACAAGCTCCTCCTCTCTGATATCCCCCACACCTAATACATGAAAGCGAACCCTGCCATAACCTTCGCACACTCCCATAAAGTGGTGAGCCGTCTCCTCTCCCTCGCCGCACTTTGGGCAGGTAGGGTCTTCCTCGATCTTCAATAATGCCAGATGTATTTTGAGTTGGCAATGTCCAGTTAAGATTCCGACCATAATCCTTAAGTTGGGTCTACTCAGTCCCATAAGCCATCTGGTTTTCCTCTTGTTTAGGTCAGGCAGCAGCAACTTTGACTGCCTGCAGCCCTCTGTTCTCATCCATGCCATCCTAGCTTCTTCCCAGATCCACGCATTGATGGCTGACCTCGCCTGTCCTCTAGACCAATCAATGGCGGGTTCCGGTCCGCAGAATGGCGTGGAAGCTCCTATCTTGGCCACTTCGTCTGCCTTCTCGTTCCCAGGAATCCCAGTATGTCCCGGGACCCAAATCAGTGTAACCTCTTTCCTCTCTGAAAGCATTTCTAATGCCTCTTGGCGCTCCTTAACTAGAGCTGACTCTGCACTCGAGGCGCAAAGTGCTTGAAGTGCTGCCTGGCTGTTTGAGCACATAGCTACCTTATTTGATGTTGCTTCCCTCACCTCAGGTTTCCTCGCCACCTCCAAGATGGCGAGGAACACCATTATTTCTGCTTGAAACACTGTGATGAGTGTGCCTAAGGGGAAGCTTTCCTGGGTGCCGGACTTTTCTAGATAAAGACCCGCCCCTGACATACCTTTTTCGTTCTTGGAGCCATCAGTGTATGCCACTAGGGTTTCCTGGTCGAATTTAATGTCTCCTAATTCCCATCTGGCTCGTGATGGAATTTCTACCTTGAATTTCCTCTTCAGCACTAGCTGGTGCTCTATCCCTTTCATTCGAACCCCAGTTGTAAGTGGAATCTTGGATTCGGCCATCCTTTGTATACCCAGGTGTCCCGTAGTGTATACACCCCCTTGTCATTGACCATTATCTCTGTATAACAAAATCTGCAATGGCCTCTCCTTTAATCCATGTATGGAGGGGGGAGGAGTCCTACACGGGCCTCTAGAGCCGCTGTTGGTGCAGTCCTCATCGCACCCGTTATACTCCAACATGCTAACCTTTGTATCTTACTTAGCCTCTTAGACGTACTTGCCACTTCTGTTCTGGGCCACCAAATTAAGGACCCATAGTGGATCCTGGGCCCGATGACTGCGGTATACAGCCATTTAAGGATCTTTGGGGACAGCCCCCTTACCTTCCCTACTGCTCGTCCAAGTTGCCACAAAGTAATTGTGGCTTTTTCTACTTCATTCTTACTGGTCTCATCTAAAAATATTTTGCGTTTCCTAACCCTCGAATAAGTAGGAATTTCAAACCCATAAACAGCCGCAGTAGATTCTTCGTACTTTTCAAACTCGTCTCTTTTTTCTTTGACATATCCTTCTAAAGAGTAGAGCAGTTTAGTAGCCGCTGCAAGATCTATGGTTTGCATTTGTAAGTTGTTTCTACACTTGTCAAACCTTTCTAAGATTTCATTCCATAAAATACATAAAAAAGCAATTTCAAAATTTCAAAATTGTTTTTCAAGAGCTTCGGCTTCTAATCAAGCAGCAGGTTTTACTAAGGGATCTTCAGATAACGTCCTCAGAGAATTTTGAATTTCCTTATACCCTTTTACTACAGCTTTCAGGGCATCTGCTCTAACTGACCGCCTCATATCAGATAGCGACTTTACCACCGGTGTTTGGTTTTTATCCAAGTGCTCTTTTAAAATTTCCCATCTGTAAGTTGACAGAGAGAAAAAATTATAGAGTTCTTGTATAAATCCAAAAAATTTTACCACTTCAGTACAGCATTCAGCAGCAGCGGAACCAACAAGGTTTAGTGAATGTCCTGCGCAAGGAACAAAATCTACAACCGAGTTGTGATTTTTAATCCTAGCTTGCAGTCCTGTGTAGGCTCCGGACATGTTAGATGCATTGTCATAACTTTGTCCTCGACAATACTTAATATCTAATCCAAATTCGGAAATACAGTTCGTTACAGCTTCTTCTAAGGAACTGGATGAGTGACCTATCCCAGGCAAAAGTCGTAACAGACGTTCTTTGGGTTCCAACTCTTTCAAAGACACGTATCGAAGCACGATAGCTAACTGATCTGTGTGAGAGCAGTCGGGAGTAGAATCAACAATGAGGGCGTAGTAAAGAACACTTTTAACCTCATTCAGAATTGTTTGAAGCACAACACTTCCCATTATATCAATAAACTCATTGCAAGTTCTCGAAGATAAGTAGGATACATGTCCCGGGCCTTTATTTCCATATTTTGTAATATGTTGAGCAAGGAATGGATCGTATTCACTAATTAGCTCCAGACATCCCAGATACAGCCCGTTGGAAGTAGACCCAAAGTGTTTATTGTCACCTCGAAAAGGTAATCCTCTTACAGCAAGAAATCTTACAACCGAAACTACTCTTGATAAGACGTTTTGCCAATATTTAACTTCTTCTTCATATTGTGTCGATAACAGCGTATTAACTTGAGTGTTCTTCTTTTGTCTGGTTATGTAAGTGAGCATGTTACATCTGTGGTCAGCTGAGTGTTCGTGCTGTTTTATAAGAGTATGGCCATGCTTCCAGTCATTAAAACCGGAACAAAAATGGGTTTTCTTGCTGTCTGGTTGGAATAAGCGACAGGGAGTACAAAACAACTTCCCAGTTGATGAGGAGAACAGCAGCCAGTCTCTAAAATATATCTCTCCATTAGGGAGTACATCTTTAAATAAGTTAAGGGATAAACTACGTTTTTGATCAGTGTAAACACGCTCAGACTTTGAAAAATCGACATGCATGTTTTGTTAAGGAGAATTTCCAATAATATTTTCAATAACCAGAGTTTCAAAAATGTTCCAAATGGCAAGGTCTTCTAACACAAATTCATTAGGCAATACCTTGTTTACATTGGAGATTGTAGAGTCGGATTGTACAGTTTCTGGGACTAGATTGGATTGGTCAAAACACTGTGGCCGCATGGGGTCATATAGGCCCACCGAACCGCGTTATCACTTTGATGATTTCTTCTTCTCCGTATACTAATTGGTTCTGTTGGTTTCTTATAGTAGTCCATCTTCTTATTTCTAGGCTAGTTTTACATTTTTTTTGTGACGTTCCATTCTCTATAGCTTCTTGTAGATAGGTCAATATTTTGTTTTCTGTCCACTCCTTAATTTTATGCCTTATTAGCCTTGAAATTAAAGAGAATTCAATTTTTTGTTTGTAATTTCTTTTAAGTCTGCGCCGCTTATTCAGTAATTTCTTTATTTTATCTGGCATTTGTCTTATTTTTTGGTTCCTATTTTCTTTTTAATTTCTTCAGTGCTCTCTAATATGGACTCATTTATTTGTTTATTGAGATCATCAATACCTTGATTCGCCTTCCTGTCACTATGTATTTTCAAACGCTCTTGTAAAGCCTCAGTGTAGCCCATACTCTCCATTTGCTCCCAGTCCAATTTTGTATTTGTTTTTATCCTGCTGCTTGGTTTCCTCTTTCTTCCTATTATTTTTAGCTTGAAGCAAAGAGGTCTGTGGTCGCTACCAATACTAAAGCAATTTACCGCTTCTAAATCTGTAATGTGCTGTTTATTATTTGTTAGTACAAAATCTATTTCGTTTTTCACCTTTCCATCTGGGCTGACCCAGGTCCATTTCTTTTCCTGACACTTCGGAAAGAAGGTATTAGCGATAAAGAATCCATTATTTTCCGCAAACTGGATCAAACGTCGGCCTCTTTCATTTCTTTTGCCTAGCCCGTGATGTCCAACATACAGGTGGTACCCTGCCTTCACCTATCTTAGCTTTCCAGTCACCCATCTTAGCTTTCCAGTCACCCATGATGATAACATTTCGACAGCTGTCTTCTTCTATAGCTTTTTGTAAGTTGGTGAAGAAGCGGTCTACCTCTTCTTCCTCGCTATGGCTGGTTGGTGCATACACCTGTATTACTTTTGTGCGCCCAAGTTTCTTATGGTTTTTTGGCGTCCATATTATTTTACTGACTCTAGGTGAATAATCTTTAAATGAAGTTATTTGATTAGCAATACATTTATTAATTAGGAAGCCCGTGCCTTCCTGACTGCCATCTCCGTTAAAAAGAAAACTTGACCCTTGGAATAATTTTATATGTTTAAGACCTTTCCTCCTAACTTCTGCCAGCCCGATAATCCACCATTCTACTCCTTTCAATTCTTCTAACAATTCCATTATTTTTATATCTTCTCTCAGAGTCCGTCCATTGAATGTGTACATTTTAATGTAGTAGCNTCTCAGTAAAAATGCTGTCAAATGCTTTTTTATAGTCTATAAATAATATTGCTGCTGGTATTTGATACTCACTTGCCTTTTCCATGATTTGCTGAACAACTAAGATGCCATCATTAGTACTGAAATTTCTTTTAAATCCAACCTGGTCGATACTATCATTTTCCTCTCGATCCTACGTGTCACTATACTCATAAATATTTTATATATTACACCTAGTAAGTTAATAGGCCTGTAGTTCTCTATACGCGTTTCATCCCCTTTTTTATGCAGTAATATCATACAAGATTCTAGCCATTGTATCGGTACCTTTTTTTCCTTTAAGCATTCATTACAGAGTTGACATATTTTTTTCATTATTTCTTTGCCTCCCTTCTTTATTTGCTCATTGATGATACCATCCGGTCCCGCAGCTTTTCCCCTTTTCAGCTTCGTCACCGCGCTTTCCACTTCTTCTTCCAGTATCCTCCAGTTCATTGGGTTGTTTTGCTCTTCCTCCTCTGTTCTTTTAGTTTCCCTTTCGTCTCTGTCTGCTCCCTTCTTGTACAGGTTCTTATAAAATTGCGTTATCACTTTGATAATTTCTTTCTCTCCGTATACTAATTGGTTCTGTTGGTTTTTTTTTATAGTAGTCCATCTTCTTATTCCTAGGTTAGTTTTACATTTTTTTAGTGACGTTCCATTGTCTATAGCTTCTTGTAGCCGGGTCAATATTTTGTTTTCCGTCCTTTCTTTAATTTTATGCCTTATAATAGCCTCGAAATTAAAGAGAATTCAATTTTGTTTTTGTAATTTCTTTTAAGTTTGCCGCTTATTCAGTAATTTCTTTATTTCGTCTGGCATTTGTCTTATTTTTTTGGTTCCTATTTTCTTTTTAATTTCCTCAGTGCTCTCTAATATGGACTCATTTATTTGTTTATTCAGATCGTCAATACCTTGATTCGCCTTCCTATCACCATGTATTTTCAAACGCTCTTGTAAAGCCTCAGTGTAGCCCATACTCTCCATTTGCTCCCAGTCCAATTTTGTATTTGTTTTTATCTTGCTGCTCGGTTTCCTCTTTCTTCCTATTATTTTTAGCTTGAAGCAAAGAGGTCTGTGGTCGCTACCAATACTAAAGCAATTTACCGCTTCTACATCTGTAATGTGCTGTTTATTATTTATTAGTAATCGATTTCGTTTTTCACCTTTCCATCTGGGCTTACCCAGGTCCATTTCTTTTCCTGACACTCAACGGAAGAAGGTATTAGCGATAAAGAATCCATTATTTTCCGCAAACTGGATCAAACGTTGGCCTCTTTCATTTCTTTTGCCTAACCCGTGCTGTCCGACATATGGTGGTACCCTGCCTTCACCTATCTTAGCGTTCCAGTCACCCATGATGATAACATTTCGACGGCTGTCTTCTTCTATAGCTTTTTGTAAGTTGGTGAAAAAGCGATCTACCTCTTCTTCCTCGCTACTGCTGGTTGGTGCATACACCTGTATTACTTTTGTGCGACCAAGTTTCTTATGGTTTTTTGGCGTCCATATTATTTTACTGACTCTAGGTGAATAATCTTTAAATTAAGTTATTTGATTAGCAATACATTTATTAATTAGGAAGCCCGTGCCTCCCTGACTGCCATCTCCGTTAAAAAGAAAACTTGACCCTTCGAATAATTTTATATGTTTAAGACCTTTCCTCCTAACTTCTGCCAGCCCGATAATCCACCATTCTACTCCTTTCAATTCTTCTAACAATTCCATTATTTTTATATCTTCTCTCAGAGTCCGTCCGTTGAATGTGTACATTTTAATGTAATAGCTTTTCCTTGATTGCTATAATGTTTTATTTGTTTCTTTTGGATTTCCTTTCATTTTTCTTTCTTCGTCTTCATTTTTTGTTCTTTCATTTTTATTATATTCAGGAGGGTAATTTTCTGACCGATTGCATACTTTATTTTGATTTTCTTGCTGTTCTTTCTTCTTAAGCATATTTTCCTTTGTCTCACTAGTAGATGCCACTTCTCCTGCTTTTACCCTGGGGTAATAGTTTTCTAGGCTGTTTTTTGATTTCTTCCCAACAAATTTTCCGGTTCGCGTCTCGCTTTGCTTAATCTCTTCTAACTCTTTAACCTCCGGAGAGCTGCCCTCGCTTCTGTCTCTTTTAGTCCTCTGTGTTACTATTCCACTCTCCAGTTCTTGAAGATTATACATATTTCCCTCTACTATTAGTTTGTCATTTCTCATACTTACTCTGAGCCCTTGTTTTTTGTACATATCTGCGAATTTAGATATCAATCCTCTTACAATTCTAGTTTCCTTTGAGAAGTCCTCCTTTATAATAATGTTCCTGCCTTCATCACAGTGCCCTAGCCTGTACCTATTCTTCAATATGTCGTTCCTCATGACAAGGGAGGCTAAAGTTATTTGAACAGGTCCGTTGGCCCTGTATTGTTTTAAGTTTAGTTTTCTAGCGTCTTTTATGAGATATTTGGCAGCTTCAACCCTCATCATCTTGCATATTTGAATAAACTCTTTAGTGATATCTGATTTGTATTTGCTTCTCATACCGTGTATAATCAAATTGTACTTACGTCGTTCCTCATTTCTATGTATCTTTTTCTCTCTTCCATTCGTTTTCCATCGATTGTGTTTTTTCTTCCATTTCATTTCTAATTTTAGACAACTCTTCTTTTACGTCGACTATCTCTTCTGTCATTTCTTTTCGCACTTGTCTCCACTCTTCTTTGGTATTGTTCATTTCTTTCTTTAACTCTTCCAAACCTTTATCCATTTTTAGTTCGATCCTATTAATTTTTCCTTCCATCGCATCCAGTTTTTCCACTTTTTGGCGAATCTCATTAAGAATTGTTAATAATTCTTGATTCATTTCGTAATCCTTATCACTGCACCGGTATCAACACTTGTTACTTGTAATCGATTTTACCTGCTCTCGATCTCGAGCTGTTCTAACAGAGTTCCCTTACTCCACAAATTTAATCGATCTATCGATATCACGATTCTTACGACTTTTACACTCGTAACGAACTTTCTGTCACTTCGGCTTCGTTTTTCTTGCCTGTTCCGTTAAAATGGTTTTTATTTATTCCTTGCTTTCCCCACTTATTTATAATACTACCAGTCGTAGACCTTGAATTATTTTATCGGAAAAAACACTTTTCGCGTACAAACAGTACAGAATTTTAAAAAATGGCGATGTTTTTGGAGACGGTTTTTGTGATACGTGTTATCAGTTTCAATACCCAAAATGAACTCATGTAAAATAAAATGTACATTTAATATTGAATAAAATATGCGGGACTTTATTGGGAATCGAAACAGAGCTAAATATCATGTGACCATTCGTCCAATAATATATGACTCAAGGAATATACCCCACAAATTTACAGACTATTTTCAGGTATAAACAAATTGTATCCTTATCTACATTTTACTTTTTAAATTAATAGAAAGAGTTAAACCCTCTTTCTTCTCCTATGTGGCACTCCAGCCCAAGGTGAGCTTCGGCCTGCTGAACCACGTCTCTTCAAAACAATTTCGGTCAGATGTTCGAAACTTCATCCATACAGCTAATCCAGGGGCCCCCTTCTCCTCTCCTCATGAATAGCCACTCATGTAACATCCCTTTTACGGGATTTTACCTCCTGCCTTTCTCTCCAGATATTCAAGCCATACTCTCTAATTATTTATTATATTGTGTCCTCCACATTACCAAGCAATACATTCTGCGGAAGCTACATCTTTCAAAGGCGAGACGAGTAGCTTCACATTAGGTTTGGTGCTGACGTCCACGCTTCAGAGCCTAGATAATTTGTAATGACCTTGGTATAGTTTTCTTTTTTGTTCTTTCGCTACCACTACATACTCTAAACTCTAAAGGACTCTATCCTTACAAATTCGCTTGCACCAGCAACCTAGCCTACCATCATGATCCCTTCAACTGCAACCCTCCACCGAATCCTAGGTTAAAGAGATTTAAATTTGTATTATATGCTTCATCTCCTGCTTGTACATTTTTTTCCCCTCGTCCCTAGTAGATAGCGTTCCGAAAAGCGAAAAGCCTTCCACTCACTGGAATGTGTCCTCACCTTAATTCTCTTGGAACTCTAAATGCTTCTTCTTGCTAAACTCAGCAATGGTGAAATAGCGGTGTTTTACCACGACGTTTCGCACCCATAGTGTTTAGAGAATCTTCTGGGGTGTATATTGTAGATGTTGTCGTAGTGAAGTATTGTTGGAAGCATCTTTAGAAGAGTACATGTTGTCCTCGAGAAGTAACAACTCCAGGATAAAATGTGTTCCCCTGAGAATGCTCCCAACCCTGAGTGTAAAACGTCGGGACCAAACCCTCCATGACGCTGTTGCCACAGAAAGACCTAGACCTTCATATTGTGACGAGCCTTGAAAGCCTAGGGAAAAGGATAATGAAATAATGTTTATATTTATAGTGACCATAGACAAACATTAGTATTTAATAAATTACTACTTTTTACTGTGGTTAAAGAACCTGTTTCAGTACACTGAAGATTGTGTAACTTCTAAATCTAAATTTGCTATTTCCTGTAACTCCAGACTTGTTTTATGATACTGTAAAAAATCTGTTTATCAAGTAAGATTACCAAATCGTTATTTATATTGCTTTTTTAACTCTTTTTTAATTAAAAAAATATATAGGTAAATAATATTTTAAAGAAGATAAATTATACAAAAATAGTATTAACCGTTTCTTTTCTCATTTTAAATTTTACCTTGAAAACCTCTACAAATATATATTTTTAATAAAAATTGTGACAAAGTGACTGATTCCTTTTTTTAATATTTTCTTTCAGACTTTAAACTCTTTTTTAATTAAAAAAAGAAATTAATAAATTAGTTTTAAAACCTTATTAATAGGACCCTTAAAAAAGAATTAAAGGTTACTTTTTTTCCTTCAAGTCAAAAAATAAAAGTAGTCGGAAAATTTATATACATCAGAAAAAGGTGGGCAAAGTCCGATATTTTTTTTTTTTCTCTCAGGGAAAAAACCTGAATGATGAATAGGTATAAATCAAAATGAATTAAAAAAATTGGACCCCACTCCTCGTCTTTTAGTGGAATTTGGGGTCTCTAACCCCCTTTGGTCCGGTAAGGGCTGGAAATGTTTGGTTGAAATTAATGGACTATGGAGTCTGAGGCCGAGTTTCCTTCTGTCCCCTCCCCCCTTGCTACCCTTTGCGCAGTTTGGACCGTCCATCATGGTTTTTCTTTGGTCCATTTAACGCCATTTTATCCCCCTTTCCTCTTCACCCTCAAGGGTACAATTCAAAAGTTCTTTTCTTTCAAGGAGAGTGGTATTAGTGGTAAAGGCCTCCTTTATTTATTTCTAAGAAGTAAGGCTGAAATAATTTTTGAAAAGAAGAAAAAAAGATCTCAACTAAAAATGGAATAGTTATAATTTAAAATTTATATTGAAATGTGTCTATTGCTGCCGTCTTTATCAAATTAAAAAATGAAAAAGTTAGTTTGTATGGTACTATACTCTTTCACACTTATAATCACATCGAATAAATGTTTATAGTGGCTGTTCCCCTAAAGTGATGGTTAATAGATAATTTGAATTATTTTAGCCAAATGCCATTTGTAATCCAGATTCATTGAAAGGTGTTAGCAATTGAGGCTCAAAATAAGACAACAGTGTAAAACCATCTTTAGACTCCCTCAAAATAGTGGAGTTTAGACTTTAATCTTATTAAGATCAAATATATGTACATTCTCACGATTTTACGTTTAGCCGCTCAAACCTTTGTAAGGTGTGCAAAAAAGGGTTTAAAATAAATTATAAGGAGGTTTTATAAAATAATTCAAGATTAATTGTAAGCTAAGGTAACGGAAGATATGTGAACGTTATGAAGAACTCCGTTTCACTCATCAGAAAACTTTTTTTAGTTCACTGTATAGTACTTTATGCTGTAAAAGTACTTCTGTCAGTTGATCAATTTACGAACTTACCAAGAAAATAAGGTGGTAATAATCAGCCCATTAATGGTCCCACATATATGTTTCAACCTCATGCGATTTGTTTCCCTTCTACATGCAGACAAACATACACATTTATTTACACCTACATCTTTAAAAGTACTCGTCAGATTTTTATGAGATGTGGTTAGTTAGTAGTTTGTCGAAAGTAGCCCACAAATAGCTCTAGATTAGTTTTTAGAGCAAATAGCTCTAAAGGGAATAATGTGTCACAATAATTGGCAGACTAGCTGTTTTATATTAGTTTCTATAATTATATAAGTATAACTTCATTGACGTATTAGAAGACGAAGCAAAATATTACCAGAGGCTTGTGATCTCACTTAGAGATACGATAACATGATGTTACCTGGACCTCCCTTCGTTTGAATTTGTCGTAAATCCTAGTTAAATGTTACTTTCAACATTTTTTAAGGGTAATGAATTTTTAGATGACACTAATGTGCAAAAACTATTTTATCGCACTCTCTACGTAGTCCAATGTCCCTGTTCTCAAATAGGTATAAGTCAAATTCTTATGATCGTAAAAAAAGAACATATGACTTGCCGTTAAGAACAATTCTTTTTTTTTTAAATGGTTATCAGAGAACACTTAAAGAACGAATTTGAAACGAATGGATAAAACTACAGTGAGGGAGAGATAAAGCTGAATATTTCCTCTTTATTTCTTCAGTACCGATAGATTTACGAGGTCTTTTTCTTCGCCCAACTCGGAAAGAAAGTATTCATAGCTTCTCTAGAAAGATATTCGAGTACTTTGGGGTGGGAAAAGGTAAGATGAAAACCTATTGGCAAGTCAAATCTGTCTCGTTTTCTAACTTGCCGTATCGAAAAGAAGGAAAAAGAAAAAAAAGTTGCTCGGCAAATAGTCACGAGGTATATATCTATATAGAATAAAAAGGGGCAATTCTATGAGCAATTCAAGAATAATTCTAAAAAAAAAACAGCAAGTATTTGAAGGAAGAGGCGAATGAAGGAGAATGGGCAATTCCTTAGCAATTCTCCAAGCGATTCTCTAGCTATTCTTTAAAGGAAATAGACAGTAAGGGGCAAGAAGAGAACTAAACTGTTTTAAAAGAGAGCGGAAAGAAATAGGGCTATAAATGCGGAAAAAGAAGATAGGGTTGTAAAATTTCACAAGGATATCCTTCTCAGGTTTAAAATACACGTTCACACACAGGATCGAGTTTTTTTTATTATAAGGAATAAGGATATTTCTAAGAATTTCTTAAAGGCGAGTTATTGCCTCGAAGGACGAATCCTCCCCTACTCTTTTTGTGCAAGTTTTTAATATAGGAAAATATACAGGATGGCTTGGTCGGGTTGTGGACTGGCTCCGTGCATTAGGAGCGAGGAATATGCTAGGGTTTCGTACCAATAGCGGAATCTTACTCACCCTCTCAGACCGGTCTATTTATTGCCTCCTCCACCTCTCTCCATGGCAAGTATAGGCTTAGAAGAGAAGCTTTAAGACTTCTCTTACACCTATACTATGGATTATTTTAACGCTGTCTTCCTTCTTCCCTCTAACACCCCCTTACAAATCGTTAAGCAAAAGCAGTAGACGATGAAAAAAAATGCAATAGGAAGGAAGGTTATTGAGATGTTGGAAGTTAAGAATTTATTCATATAAGGATATTTGTTTGAATACTTGCGCCTAAGACCTATATAAACTATATGGACTTGAACGGAGAATTCTATTCTAGTTAAAGATCATAGAATAACTAGAGCCTTAATGCTTTCAGACTAATATATCGTCTACAAAGATTATTCGCTCAATGTCGCTTGATAATACAAAAGATTACTTTAATGTGTCATTTAATGTGACTGCGACTAATAATTAAAAAAGTTCTAAATGTAAGTTACAATTTTCCTTTTGCCTTAAATGGACTACTTAATAACTGATGTGAAACAGCTAAGTAGAAATATAAATAAACACTAATTCAAAATGTCGTATTTATTATAACATTTTTATTGATTATCACAACTAGATAAATACATTTTTATACGTTATATGTGATACTGATACAATATTTTTCGGAATGTGAAATACATAATAAAGGTAATAATGAATCTATTACTCTTTTCAGCGTGAATGATTCAGAATATGAACAAACAAAATAGTAAAATAACAAGTGAGTGAGAAAATAAATTACAAGGAAATTATTCATTTATAACAAGGAATGATATGTATAAGTTGATTAATAATTAATTATTAATTTATAATCCCATATTTTTTAGATCTTGAAGCCACTGCCTGCTCAGGTGGCGAGGTTTATCAGGGATTCATTGAGAAGTAAGGAGTTGTTCTTAAGAATTGGGGGGAATTTAATAAGAACTCGATCAATTTATGGCATCGGGATATAAATTGGTCGCAGACTTAAGGAGTTATCACCTGTTATCCGTATTGTTTATTAACTTTTTGTCTTTTTTTTTATAATTGTTTTAATCTGTTAATTGTTAAATTGTTTATACTGTCGATATAGGGTTTCGGGAGAAAAATGTACTCGATTAACCCAATAAGATTGAAGAATTAAACTAAAAGTTTAAGAACACCTTATTAATTTATGATGAGTTGAGAAAATGATTTCTTTGATACATTTAATTAAGATACAATTATTTTATGCAACAGTGGAAATTTTGTAAAATTGGAAAAAATGTTGTTTGTTTTGTTAATATACTGACTGAAGATGACCCTTTAGGGTTGAAACGTTTCAGAATATGAATTAATCTGTGTTAATTTATTTACACCTACTAATATCCATCATTTTCTCAACTCATCCCAATAAGATTGGGAGTTATAGTTTCTTTTCTGGAGTAAAAAAACTAGATAAATACTTGTTCACTCGGCTGGCACGTCTATGCCACGGAAAGAGGCGAATATAGCCAATTTAGCGACATTAATTAACAGCGTCAACTTCTTACTTAATTAAGATATAATTATATAAAAATTCCATTTTTCAAAACTGGTCTTATTATCAATTTTTTTTTTTTTTTTTTTTTTTTTTTTTTTTTTTTTTTTTTTTTTTTTTTTTTT
>KZ651380.1:187014-198069 GCA_001010745.2 Gerris buenoi
TGGATTTTTTTTTTTTTTTTGTTTATAAAGAAAGTAAATATTGTGATATTTCACACTGAAATTCATATCGAGTAGATAAAGAAACTAGGTGAAAAAATAAAATAAATAGTGTACGAAGACCCAGGACCATATTATGGACAATGGGTTTTCTTTTTGAGAAATGCTAATTTTTGAGATAATTTAAACTTGTTCTAATATTGTTCTAATATGAGAGTGATAAATTCTATGTTCTTCTTTGGAGGATAGCTTTATGATATTTTCTCAGTATCTGATGCTGTGATCTTTCCACTCAGTGCTAAAGATATATTGGGATAACACCTGTCTCGATCTGTTCGTCTCACTAAGCCAAGGTAAACCAAACTTTACTTAACTAAAACTTTGGCACAACAAGCTTATCTGGTGCCAAGACTTGTAATTTATTTAAATAAATATTTAGTTATAATAAATATATTAAATTATATTATTATATTTATACTAATTTATTTAGGTAATATAACTGTGAATTTGTTCGTTTATTTAAATGTATCTCTTAGTTCCGGCACTGCATGTGTTGATCCATGAAGGATTGCTAGCGATTGAGATTATGACTGCTCCTGAAGCAGGCAGCTGTAATCGCTCAGCGATTGACGCTAGCGACTCCACTGATTATCGCTAGAGTTGCTCGGCTAGGAAAACAGTTACATGCAAACTCAAATGAGAAGTTTTCCGTGATAGTCACTAGGTGACTATCGCTGACTGTCACTGGAGTTGCATCTAGGAAAACGTACCTTCACTATTTCGAAATCTTAAGGTAAACCGTNTTATTACCAATCAATTTAAAAAAAAAAAAAAAAAAAAAAAACACTGGTGCCGGACGTATGGACATTATAAATGGTTGTATGCGGACTGGTAATGGCCCGGTCGGCGTCGGTCTCGTGCGCATTGCGAATACGCTGGGCTCTGTCTCTCGCGCAGTGTCTGTACGCACTCACTCGGGTCGGCCTCCCTCGGTCTCACGCGCAGTGTGAAAGCCGCCTAATACTACTAATCCTTGTTAGATATTGATCAATGTAATAGGGAAAAAATAATTTTCTCTCACAACATTGTATTTAATCCTTCAGAAGTATATTTACCCTCGCTTGTTTACTTATTTATAAAATCGATTTTGTATTTGATTGAATCTAAATGAGAATCTATTTAGATCTGATTAAATATTAAAGACGGAGTAATAGGATCAAGTGCATTTCCTCATCCTATTGTAAGGTAGGACGCCTTTAGTTACTATTCTAGATAAGGAATGCTATCCTCGACTCCGTGTTAAATCACATCCTGGTAGTTTCCAAAGATCCAATGAATATTTTATTATGAAGGGGTTCTGGTATAATTGAATTTTGAGGATGCAGTTCCATGGTTGATCAGGTCCGGGGTGGCTGTGTTCCCTGGAGTGGCTACAACTGACTTCACATTGTGCAAGGACGAACCGTATGACTGGAGTGGTTCTTCATCCTGCGTATCCGTCGACGGTCCCCCTCTTTTACCTCCTTAGTGTCAAGAAGAAGAAGTTATATTTCCTGGACGGATTTTTACCTCCCTAAGACATCCTTTAAAATCCTCTAGGGACGAATAAAACTAGAGTTTAGAAGGATTTCGGCGATCCCTTTTCCCTCCGTACTCACAACAGGATAATTCGCTTTTGTTTCCACGCCCTTCTAGGTATATAGTCCCCAGAGAAAAACGGAGGGAGGATATAAACCGATTGCATTAGAGACCGAAGGTTTTAGGGACGGGTCGGGCAAGGTTTGTCTGTAGAACTAGGGAGTGAATCCACGACTCCACGGGGGCAGAGTGTAAATCTCTGTTTAGGTCATTGTTTATTCATTTGTAATAGAGGTTACACTGCGAGGGAACTCGGCCTGCATTGTATCGACAACACTGACAGTGATTTCCTTTTTTCTTTTCCCTCTTTTGATTTCATGCGTGTAATCAAAGTTATTCACGCAAATGAGTCGAAGCATGAGAAAACTTTAAATAAGCTGATTCATAGCATTCCGCACAAAACCTTATATAAAGAAAATTAATTATGTGTTGACTGTATTAAAGAGCATAAATTGTTTAAGCTTACAGCGTTGATGAGGTTAGATAATTATCACTGAATTTCAACCTTTTAACTTATCGCTATTAGTATTATAAATATAGTATAAATGTTTTTAAGCAAACAATATATTAACAATGTTCAAACAAAAAATATTTTATCCCGGTAAACAACAAAGATTTTTGGAAAATTTTGTCTAAACTTATATTTCCAAAAGCAAAAAAATGTTTATTTAAAACTTTATTTGTTGATACCCCTGATTTTTACCAACCATAAGCTATCAATCGATTTTCAGGGTCCGTGGTAAATAGTTTTAGACAAGATACTTAGTTTTTTTGCCAATATGTAAAATGTTTTTTTTCCTCTTGAGACATCTTCAGGCTTATTATAATTTTTCTTACTAAAACTTTCATTGAGCAGAATCAAAAATGCTTACCCTCTTCTTATGATAACGTCAGTCAAACTTTTTGATATCATCGAAAATTTGTTTTAATATCTTTCACTGTTTTCTTCTAATCAGTTATATATCTTCTTTTAGTTTTCTCTAAACGAGAAAGAAACTTTCATATATAAACGTATATGCATAAAAAAAGCTATGAGATTTTAATTTCATGTTTTATGTGTATATAAAGGTAATAATTGTTCTTTCTTAGAAATAATTATTTTTCTTTCTGGTATTTCAGACATTTCCTGGAATGCTTTAGGATAGTGTTTGAATCGAGAAATCTTCGGATTCTTTTGAGTCTGAGAAAAAAAGGTCTTTAATATCCTGCTAAAGAGTAATGGTATTAAAGGAATTTAATTTCAAAAAGTAAAGGCCTAATCAATTGTCTTAAAGGTTCCTAGTTAAGGATATTATTCATTGTGTAAAAGAAGCGAATGTTTAATGATATCCATTAGTTAAATAAAGTGGCTAAGTATGTGCTGTCAGAACATGCATACTTTCCGAAAGCAATTTTACAAATTAGGCTTTCGTAACCAGCATAATCACCCCAAGCAATAGGTTTAATTAAACCAGTTTTTTTATAATGGCATGAAACCCTTAAAAATAAATATATNCCTACTACTAGTAGGGTACGTTTACCTACTACTAGTAGGGTACGTTTACCTACTACTAGTAGGGTACGTTTACCTACTACTAGTAGGGTACGTTTACCTACTACTAGTAGGGTACGTTTACCTACTACTAGTAGGGTACGTTTACCTACTACTAGTAGGGTACGTTTACCTACTACTAGTAGGGTACGTTTACCTACTACTAGTAGGGTACGTTTACCTACTACTAGTAGGGTACGTTTACCTACTACTAGTAGGGTACGTTTACCTACTACTAGTAGGGTACGTTTACCTACTACTAGTAGGGTACGTTTACCTACTACTAGTAGGGTACGTTTACCTACTACTAGTAGGGTACGTTTACCTACTACTAGTAGGGTACGTTTACCTACTACTAGTAGGGTACGTTTACCTACTACTAGTAGGGTACGTTTACCTACTACTAGTAGGGTACGTTTACCTACTACTAGTAGGGTACGTTTACCTACTACTAGTAGGGTACGTTTACCTACTACTAGTAGGGTACGTTTACCTACTACTAGTAGGGTACGTTTACCTACTACTAGTAGGGTACGTTTACCTACTACTAGTAGGGTACGTTTACCTACTACTAGTAGGGTACGTTTACCTACTACTAGTAGGGTACGTTTACCTACTACTAGTAGGGTACGTTTACCTACTACTAGTAGGGTACGTTTACCTACTACTAGTAGGGTACGTTTACCTACTACTAGTAGGGTACGTTTACCTACTACTAGTAGGGTACGTTTACCTACTACTAGTAGGGTACGTTTACCTACTACTAGTAGGGTACGTTTACCTACTACTAGTAGGGTACGTTTACCTACTACTAGTAGGGTACGTTTACCTACTACTAGTAGGGTACGTTTACCTACTACTAGTAGGGTACGTTTACCTACTACTAGTAGGGTACGTTTACCTACTACTAGTAGGGTACGTTTACCTACTACTAGTAGGGTACGTTTACCTACTACTAGTAGGGTACGTTTACCTACTACTAGTAGGGTACGTTTACCTACTACTAGTAGGGTACGTTTACCTACTACTAGTAGGGTACGTTTACCTACTACTAGTAGGGTACGTTTACCTACTACTAGTAGGGTACGTTTACCTACTACTAGTAGGGTACGTTTACCTACTACTAGTAGGGTACGTTTACCTACTACTAGTAGGGTACGTTTACCTACTACTAGTAGGGTACGTTTACCTACTACTAGTAGGGTACGTTTACCTACTACTAGTAGGGTACGTTTACCTACTACTAGTAGGGTACGTTTACCTACTACTAGTAGGGTACGTTTACCTACTACTAGTAGGGTACGTTTACCTACTACTAGTAGGGTACGTTTACCTACTACTAGTAGGGTACGTTTACCTACTACTAGTAGGGTACGTTTACCTACTACTAGTAGGGTACGTTTACCTACTACTAGTAGGGTACGTTTACCTACTACTAGTAGGGTACGTTTACCTACTACTAGTAGGGTACGTTTACCTACTACTAGTAGGGTACGTTTACCTACTACTAGTAGGGTACGTTTACCTACTACTAGTAGGGTACGTTTACCTACTACTAGTAGGGTACGTTTACCTACTACTAGTAGGGTACGTTTACCTACTACTAGTAGGGTACGTTTACCTACTACTAGTAGGGTACGTTTACCTACTACTAGTAGGGTACGTTTACCTACTACTAGTAGGGTACGTTTACCTACTACTAGTAGGGTACGTTTACCTACTACTAGTAGGGTACGTTTACCTACTACTAGTAGGGTACGTTTACCTACTACTAGTAGGGTACGTTTACCTACTACTAGTAGGGTACGTTTACCTACTACTAGTAGGGTACGTTTACCTACTACTAGTAGGGTACGTTTACCTACTACTAGTAGGGTACGTTTACCTACTACTAGTAGGGTACGTTTACCTACTACTAGTAGGGTACGTTTACCTACTACTAGTAGGGTACGTTTACCTACTACTAGTAGGGTACGTTTACCTACTACTAGTAGGGTACGTTTACCTACTACTAGTAGGGTACGTTTACCTACTACTAGTAGGGTACGTTTACCTACTACTAGTAGGGTACGTTTACCTACTACTAGTAGGGTACGTTTACCTACTACTAGTAGGGTACGTTTACCTACTACTAGTAGGGTACGTTTACCTACTACTAGTAGGGTACGTTTACCTACTACTAGTAGGGTACGTTTACCTACTACTAGTAGGGTACGTTTACCTACTACTAGTAGGGTACGTTTACCTACTACTAGTAGGGTACGTTTACCTACTACTAGTAGGGTACGTTTACCTACTACTAGTAGGGTACGTTTACCTACTACTAGTAGGGTACGTTTACCTACTACTAGTAGGGTACGTTTACCTACTACTAGTAGGGTACGTTTACCTACTACTAGTAGGGTACGTTTACCTACTACTAGTAGGGTACGTTTACCTACTACTAGTAGGGTACGTTTACCTACTACTAGTAGGGTACGTTTACCTACTACTAGTAGGGTACGTTTACCTACTACTAGTAGGGTACGTTTACCTACTACTAGTAGGGTACGTTTACCTACTACTAGTAGGGTACGTTTACCTACTACTAGTAGGGTACGTTTACCTACTACTAGTAGTCGCGACTATTGCAACACATCAATATGTAACTGGAGATTTGGAGGTAGATGTGAACCGCCTGATAGCTTCGTGAATTTAAAGTTTCAAGAAAAAATCCACATCTGGAGAGCGGCCATTTCTCCCATTTGAAGAAACAGGTGGGAATTAAAGAGCGCAAAAGGTCGACCAAGAAGTGATTATTACATTACTTTTACTTTTATTACATTAATTAAATTATATTATTATATTTATACTAATTTATTTAGGTAATATAACTGTGAATTTGTTCGTTTATTTAAATGTATCTCTTAGTTCCGGCACTGCATGTGTTGATCCATGAAGGATTGCTAGCGATTGAGATTATGACTGCTCCTGAAGCAGGCAGCTGTAATCGCTCAGCGATTGACGCTAGCGACTCCACTGATTATCGCTAGAGTTGCTCGGCTAGGAAAACAGTTACATGCAAACTCAAATGAGAAGTTTTCCGTGATAGTCACTAGGTGACTATCGCTGACTGTCACTGGAGTTGCATCTAGGAAAACGTACCTTCACTATTTCGAAATCTTAAGGTAAACCGTCCTTAATGTAGCCATTTATATAATCGAGTAATGTCCCGACGGTGACGAACGACTCACCTCGAAATATTTGTTATAACTAAGCTAAGGCAACCACATTTATTCCAATAAAAATAAATGTTTGTTTTTATTTGTTGGTCTTTAAATTTATATACTTAAATTAATTTACTTTTTTTGCTAAATATAAAATTAAGCCTGTTACCACGGGCTATGTCACTAAAAATATGGGACCATATGTGGGCTAACTTTGACATACCATCAACATTTAATCAAATTGGACAAGTCGTTTCCAAAAGATTCACAAAAATATTGACTGAAAAGAGAAAATTTTGAATTTGGAGGAAAAACAAATAGAATCTAAAGGATGCAAAGATTTCGATAGACTAAAGATTTATATTGGTAGAAATTGCCCTCTATGTTAGAATAGAATAATAGACGCAGACCACATCGTCTTAGATTGCCAAAAACTACAAAACTACAGACAACAAAGCAGCAGCGACAGATTTCAGCAAGGCTACAATATATTGGGCTGTCAGAAAAGAGATGAATAAGATTCCTCTGAATCCGGCATATGAAAACAAATGGTAGAAACGATATGCATAGATATGCATTCCGTATGATAATGTGATATAGTAATCATAAGTATAGTGGTATCGATTATTTGAGGTTACAAAAATATGGATTATCTAAGGATTTAAATTGCTGGATAAGAAGCTATTGTTTAATGATATGCATTAGTACAAACATATCGATTGTCTGAGAAAATACATTTGTTACAAAAAGATAAGGATTTAGATTGGTAGAAGAGAAGCTATTGTTTATAGGTATGCATTGGTACAGCAGTATCGATTTTCTGAAGATATACATTAGAAGCTGAAAGAAGCAGATGCGGCGCTCCCCTTGTTATAAGAAATTCCGGATTGAATAGCAGGAAAAGCAGTAACTGCAGCCACCATGTTCTCTATGAACCATAAGAAAGAGCCGCCATGACTCATTTTATTCCCACACTCGTCCCTTGCTTTAGCGTTACGCATCCATGCATTAAACACAGCCTCTTCACCTTAACCATAAAATTTCTTAAAGCCCTCTCTCTTTTTCAATAAAACTTTCACAATCAATTCTTTATATGAAGTAAAACCGTGGTTATAAAGTTGGTTCAGGTGTGCTCGATGCACATTCGTAGTTTGTTTCCCCCTTATGTTTCCTAGTTCTTTTATTGTAGAGTTTACGTTTAATTTAGGGAAGATTTAAAGTCGGACGACTCAAGTTACAGTATCACTAGTACAGAAGACATCCTGTCATAAACTAGAATATAAGTTAGGTTATATCTGTTCCAGAGAAACTTGGTTACGTATAACAAAATTTATACAGAATTTTCACAATAATCTAAGCTCTCCGATTCACGATGAAATGCACCAGAGGATGTTTAGCGACAATTAGGAAAAACCGTTGGACGACAATTATATCTCTTAATTTAGTTTGTTAATCTTAACTGTCGCAATCATTATGGATTTTTTTTTTTTTTTTGTTTATAAAGAAAGTAAATATTGTGATATTTCACACTGAAATTCATATCGAGTAGATAAAGAAACTAGGAAATCTTAAGGTAAACCGTCCTTAATGTAGCCATTTATATAATCGAGTAATGTCCCGACGGTGACGAACGACTCACCTCGAAATATTTGTTATAACTAAGCTAAGGCAACCACATTTATTCCAATAAAAATAAATGTTTGTTTTTATTTGTTGGTCTTTAAATTTATATACTTAAATTAATTTACTTTTTTTGCTAAATATAAAATTAAGCCTGTTACCACGGGCTATGTCACTAAAAATATGGGACCATATGTGGGCTAACTTTGACATACCATCAACATTTAATCAAATTGGACAAGTCGTTTCCAAAAGATTCACAAAAATATTGACTGAAAAGAGAAAATTTTGAATTTGGAGGAAAAACAAATAGAATCTAAAGGATGCAAAGATTTCGATAGACTAAAGATTTATATTGGTAGAAATTGCCCTCTATGTTAGAATAGAATAATAGACGCAGACCACATCGTCTTAGATTGCCAAAAACTACAAAACTACAGACAACAAAGCAGCAGCGACAGATTTCAGCAAGGCTACAATATATTGGGCTGTCAGAAAAGAGATGAATAAGATTCCTCTGAATCCGGCATATGAAAACAAATGGTAGAAACGATATGCATAGATATGCATTCCGTATGATAATGTGATATAGTAATCATAAGTATAGTGGTATCGATTATTTGAGGTTACAAAAATATGGATTATCTAAGGATTTAAATTGCTGGATAAGAAGCTATTGTTTAATGATATGCATTAGTACAAACATATCGATTGTCTGAGAAAATACATTTGTTACAAAAAGATAAGGATTTAGATTGGTAGAAGAGAAGCTATTGTTTATAGGTATGCATTGGTACAGCAGTATCGATTTTCTGAAGATATACATTAGAAGCTGAAAGAAGCAGATGCGGCGCTCCCCTTGTTATAAGAAATTCCGGATTGAATAGCAGGAAAAGCAGTAACTGCAGCCACCATGTTCTCTATGAACCATAAGAAAGAGCCGCCATGACTCATTTTATTCCCACACTCGTCCCTTGCTTTAGCGTTACGCATCCATGCATTAAACACAGCCTCTTCACCTTAACCATAAAATTTCTTAAAGCCCTCTCTCTTTTTCAATAAAACTTTCACAATCAATTCTTTATATGAAGTAAAACCGTGGTTATAAAGTTGGTTCAGGTGTGCTCGATGCACATTCGTAGTTTGTTTCCCCCTTATGTTTCCTAGTTCTTTTATTGTAGAGTTTACGTTTAATTTAGGGAAGATTTAAAGTCGGACGACTCAAGTTACAGTATCACTAGTACAGAAGACATCCTGTCATAAACTAGAATATAAGTTAGGTTATATCTGTTCCAGAGAAACTTGGTTACGTATAACAAAATTTATACAGAATTTTCACAATAATCTAAGCTCTCCGATTCACGATGAAATGCACCAGAGGATGTTTAGCGACAATTAGGAAAAACCGTTGGACGACAATTATATCTCTTAATTTAGTTTGTTAATCTTAACTGTCGCAATCATTATGGATTTTTTTTTTTTTTTTGTTTATAAAGAAAGTAAATATTGTGATATTTCACACTGAAATTCATATCGAGTAGATAAAGAAACTAGGTGAAAAAATAAAATAAATAGTGTACGAAGACCCAGGACCATATTATGGACAATGGGTTTTCTTTTTGAGAAATGCTAATTTTTGAGATAATTTAAACTTGTTCTAATATTGTTCTAATATGAGAGTGATAAATTCTATGTTCTTCTTTGGAGGATAGCTTTATGATATTTTCTCAGTATCTGATGCTGTGATCTTTCCACTCAGTGCTAAAGATATATTGGGATAACACCTGTCTCGATCTGTTCGTCTCACTAAGCCAAGGTAAACCAAACTTTACTTAACTAAAACTTTGGCACAACAAGCTTATCTGGTGCCAAGACTTGTCCGGGAGGGAAGAGAGAGGGATTGGACGAGCCGAGTTACACAAGGAACCTTCCCCTCCTAGTCGAGTTTCCTTGCATAAATCTTTGCGGTACTTCGACCTCTTCTAATCACTCAGACCCTTCCACCCCCCCCCTCTATGTTAGAATAGAATAATAGACGCAGACCACATCGTCTTAGATTGCCAAAAACTACAAAACTACAGACAACAAAGCAGCAGCGACAGATTTNAGTATAAATGTTTTTAAGCAAACAATATATTAACAATGTTCAAACAAAAAATATTTTATCCCGGTAAACAACAAAGATTTTTGGAAAATTTTGTCTAAACTTATATTTCCAAAAGCAAAAAAATGTTTATTTAAAACTTTATTTGTTGATACCCCTGATTTTTACCAACCATAAGCTATCAATCGATTTTCAGGGTCCGTGGTAAATAGTTTTAGACAAGATACTTAGTTTTTTTGCCAATATGTAAAATGTTTTTTTTCCTCTTGAGACATCTTCAGGCTTATTATAATTTTTCTTACTAAAACTTTCATTGAGCAGAATCAAAAATGCTTACCCTCTTCTTATGATAACGTCAGTCAAACTTTTTGATATCATCGAAAATTTGTTTTAATATCTTTCACTGTTTTCTTCTAATCAGTTATATATCTTCTTTTAGTTTTCTCTAAACGAGAAAGAAACTTTCATATATAAACGTATATGCATAAAAAAAGCTATGAGATTTTAATTTCATGTTTTATGTGTATATAAAGGTAATAATTGTTCTTTCTTAGAAATAATTATTTTTCTTTCTGGTATTTCAGACATTTCCTGGAATGCTTTAGGATAGTGTTTGAATCGAGAAATCTTCGGATTCTTTTGAGTCTGAGAAAAAAAGGTCTTTAATATCCTGCTAAAGAGAAATGGTATTAAAGGAATTTAATTTCAAAAAGTAAAGGCCTAATCAATTGTCTTAAAGGTTCCTAGTTAAGGATATTATTCATTGTGTAAAAGAAGCGAATGTTTAATGATATCCATTAGTTAAATAAAGTGGCTAAGTATGTGCTGTCAGAACATGCATACTTTCCGAAAGCAATTTTACAAATTAGGCTTTCGTAACCAGCATAATCACCCCAAGCAATAGGTTTAATTAAACCAGTTTTTTTATAATGGCATGAAACCCTTAAAAATAAATATAT
>KZ651380.1:213295-230500 GCA_001010745.2 Gerris buenoi
TATATATATATATATATATTATATATGTGTCCTATATGGTAGATTTTACCTATAATTTTTTAGCACAATCGGACAAGTGGTTTGGCATTTTAGTGTTTTTATTTTCATGAAAAGGGATGTAAATACTGATGTTTTTTATTGCTCACGTATTGACACCACAACATTTCATGGAAGTCATGTGTTGGATTTCCACACCGGCACTTTAACTGGATATATTTTTGGGCTGGGTATTGGTCGAAATTATTCCAAAGAAAACGACACGAAAAAGATTTTTTTTACAAATATAGCAGCAAAAAGATAGGAGCGCTGAAGTAAATATTTTTAAAATGTTTTATAAAATTGTATCAGAGCTACTAAGATTTTTACTAAGAGCTACTAGAATTTTTTTAAACAAATCATCGGAACTATTTTCAAGAATTTTTTTTTCCGCATTTTCTAGAGTTTAAAAGCAGGATTAAAATTAACTTCAACCCTTGTTTTTTTAGGCATAATTTGTTAGGGCATCCTTATATTTTTTCCTGTATTTAAGTTATTTATTACACATGACATAACTGCTAAGTTTCAAATTCTTGTGTTAGGTAATTTTGAAGGTATCGCAGGAAATTATTAGGATTCTTGGTTTTGTCTATGGTCCCTAAACATTGGAATAATAGATTTGCGTAAATAACCTAACATTTTTAAATGTACTTTCTTTTGAACTTTCTATCGCAAAAAAACTTTCTATCCCCAATTATATTTATAATGTACCTGTACGTGCTACATTATGTTTGCTTAAAAATGATTTTTTACGTTAAAATAACGTAATTATAATAATTTTAATTAAATACATACTGATTATTTATAATTAAGCACATGGTAATTAATGTGATTATTATTACAATACGCCAACGTGGCCAACTTAATTAGCAGTATAATATTGTAGATAGAGTAAACCTTTAAGGTAATTCGGTAAAACAGGGGACCTGATGATCTTCCAATGATGATGTGGATGTGCTAATTACGTGATGATTTTCAACTCCTTATCAAAAACGTTGATCAGAGAGGTAATCTTATATTTTCTAATATCGATAGTATCTTGGATTAGAAACAATCTTATCTTATTGTACAGATTTTAAGTATCTGTAATAACCATTAAATAATGTATCTCCTTTTTACTTTCTCATTTAAAGAGAAAGTATTGTGATTGCCCGAAAATTAGATTTTGAGATTTTTAAATTATTTTTTACTAAACCATAGGGGAGAGTGGGGTTGTCACAATTTTGACGTTTTAATTTTTCTAATTTTTGTGATCTTTTATCAGTTGGGTAGCTTAACATGTTTCTTATTTAGGGTAAACGTTTTAAATATCCTAAGGAAGGAGAAGTACTTTTTGGTATAATTTTCAAAATGTTTAGTTTTTTGTGACAACCAGCCCCTGGCTATGATAGGTTGTCACTAACAGTGGGGCACGATGTCACGAGATGTAAATAATTTAAGAAACAATAAAACAACTTTTTATTAAGCAAAAATGACAATGTACAAAAACATTATTAAAATACATCTATTTTATTTATATTTTAAAAAACAAAAACAGAAATGGCTCTCAATAAAACAGAAACCTTTCAATTGAATAGCTCTGACACAGAATAGCGCTTCAATCATAGAACCCTGTGCAGCATATCATGCCTTTGTAGAAGTGAATTGTTTGTACTCTCTAACCATTTTCTCAGGAACAAAAATTCTAATAGATCAACACTTATTTAGGACCATTATGGTTGTTATACAAATCCGATTAATATATTATTAAGAGTATTTCTAGTAATAAAAATAGAATGAGCCTGGTTGTCACCAGGCCCGGACTTTAAGTAAATGGCGCCCTGGGCTATAGCCCAGTCAGCCCATTTATAAGTCTGGGCCTGGTTGTCACAAAGTTTGTCTGTGGCAACCAAACTATCAAGGCTTTTTACAGTTTTTCTCTTTTATAGTTAGTGAAAAGTTAAATTACTCGAACAAGACATAGAAATAAAGGTGAGATCATTACGCTACTTAAATCTCAGAATGTAAAGTCTAAATTAAAAAGAGGGAACATGAAATTTTAAATAAAAATGCTGTAAAAGTAGAAATCTACTTACCAAAATGCTTAGTGACGTTGTAGTTGTAGTAAGGCAAGATGACGAATCCAAACACGCTTAACAATGCTGTTCCTGATTAAGGCCGTAAAGCTTTACCCCTATCATTCTACTACATCAGACAGACAAGCCCCACTCTCCCCTAATAAAAAAATATAAGTTTTACAATGACGGGCGTCTTTTAATACGCGGATGACGACTGCGAATTAAATTAATGATTATCTACCAACATTCTGGTAGATGGATGTTAAAAATATGAACTATAAACTAACGTGTAATGGATTATAGATCGGCTAACCAATGTGGATGTTATTACAGTCTATAAGATTAGAGTTGGCACAATCGAAGGCAGGAAACAACAAACGTAGAGGTAGTTTTGGGGTTATAAAAAGGGAAAATCAGTATTGCCATGTTATATTTTTTTTGTGGAACAGGGGTAGAGTAGAGCTTTTTTTCTGAAGTTGCATTCAACATGGGGGACCAATAGAATCGTTTCCCACAAAATTTTCCCGCCTTTTGATTGTGCCAACTCTAATCTTATAGACTGTATTAATGTTTACTTATTTAGAAAATAATCTACCAACTCAAACTCAGGTGTCTGCTATAACCATACAGTGTACATGAGAAGTTAATCTACTTATGTTCTTGGATAACTTGGTCCGAAACAGCTTGGGTTTCCGGTAAAATCCCCGTCACGAAGGGGTTGAAATCCGACGTTTTGCTTCCACTGCTGGAAACATCTTCAAGGGTGAGGTGCATCGTGGTGTTGACTCGAAGCAAACACAGGATATACCAATAATGTTCTTGGATGTTAATCTACTACAAGTAAATGTTAATCTAATACTAGTAAATGTTAATCGAATACTAGTAAACGATAACCAACTATCTCATACTCCACAATGTATTTAGTTGTTTATATACCAACTCTCGTGAATGTAAACCAACCAATGTTCTTGCATGTTAATCTACAAGTAAACGTTGATGGTAATCATCAATTATCTTTTAAACGCGTTTTGTTGTCATTATACCGAATCACGCAAAGGATACAACAAATGTACTTAGATGTTAGATGTTAACTTATTTCCTTCCGTAAATATGAATGAACTACTATGTACCTTGGATGCTAATGTTTAATCTAATAAGTAACGTGAATGTCAATCTATTATAATACAATCTACCAACGCAATGGACAGTTAATCTATTACCTTAACCTTACTTCCCTATATGTTAAAAACATGCTTACACGAATGATTCTCTCTACAAAATTACCTCACGTAGATATCAATGAATTCTCTCGCAATTGATAATCTACCAACTTATTTAAATGTTAAACTGCCAATTTATTTAATGATAATAGGTTTGTTCCAACCTCACCTCAAACTAGTTTCAAACTGTACGACGCATGTGCATTAGCAAAAAACGTTAAAATATGATCCGATGCGCATGCGTCGGACAGTTCCAAACCAGTTTGAAGTGTGCTTGGAACAAACCTAATATATACCTATGAATATACCATCTCACTGATATCTGCAATCTACACTTGAGCGTTGCTCAACCATACCATTTAAATGTTAGTCTATTAATGACTCGCAAAATAAAACATCAACTTGATTGATATTTTTTGGGAGTAAATATTGTCTTAGAGAATTCCGCTAATATATCTAAAAATATCTTAAATTTTTAAAATGACAATAGTAAAATCTAAAAAGAGAGGGGAGAAAAATAACTTCACGAGTCTTTTCTCCCTCATTTGCTAACTCTGATTTAAGCCGAAAAGGAAACATTTTCTTCAGTAAAAAAAATAAAACAAAATAAAATAAGTCAATAGGTTGGAAAAATCCTTCATATTGAAAGATTTTCCCGACCCCTCCCGCTCTCTCTTAGTACAGATGGGAAATAGAACGGTGAAAAGTCTTAGGAGTCAAATGAAACGCAAAAGGAAAGCGAGGTTAAAAAACTTGAGAGAGGAAAAGAGACAAAATATACGAAGAGAAAAACCCTTATCAAGGATATAAGACGACGGCAAAAACCATTTCCCTCTTTTTGAGGAGAAACCCGAGGAAGGAAATTTACATAAATACCTTGAATATGTCTGAGCTTGTTGGACCGCGAGACGGAAGTAGCTATATTAGAAGTGTTTCATGGGAAGGAGGAAACCCAATGTCAAGAAAAAAAATAAATAAAATATATATATGAAACATCTAATCCTTATATATTACTGTATTGATCTTCAGTCTGGTATTTTTAGGCTTCTGAAGAGGAAAAAAGAATTAAGTTGGATGGAAAAAAAAGTTTGTTTATGCTGAGATTTAACGCACCACTGCAACACCAATTATGAGTAGTAAGTTTACATCAACATTGAAGAGCCTCAATCAAATTAAGGATCAAAATTAAATTGAATTTAAAAGAACTTTAAATGAATCTGAATATAATTAAGGTTGACAGAATGGCTTGGTGGAAAAAAATTTAGGATGCAAAAAAAAATATGAACGGTATGCATGTTTATTCTATTCTCTGATACGAGGATTATAGAGGACTTCCGCAACAGTTTTAGCCAGTTCTCCATTTCAATTTTCAACTCGCCATCATCGGAAAAGTGTTTTTCATCCAGATGTGCCTTCAATTTAGCTAATTGACAGTCAGTAGATGCTAAATCGGGGTTGGTTTAAAACCTCCCAACTAAATAGGGTAAGCAACTTATGGAATGTACAATGCACGAGTGGTAAAGTGGTAAGTGACCCTCAGGATGATCCTTCGGTTTGAAGAACGAGGTTTTGAAAGGATGTAATTCTTTCATCTTCATCTTTAATGTAATCTTTTAGGAGAAATGAAAGCGAAAGGGATTTTACTCACAACTTTGGATGAATCAACCAAGATAAGCAACCAAAGTGACAAGTTTAAATGGGCCTCGAGCATTATCGTTAGCAAACTAAACAGATTATCTTCGACAACACGCCACGGGGTTGTTTTACATGGCTCAGGCAATTTTCTTGAGGGTCTTGCATTGCAGCATCTTAAAGCATTGACTGTTTATCTTTTCTGCTAAAATTTGAAGAGGAATACCCTTTTTAAAAAATGTTCGCCATTATTCATTTATTTTTAAAAGAGAATTGGTAGCAGAGAGCAAGTATTTACTCTCTGAGGGTATGGTGGGTAAATCTAAGTTTCATTTACCGTAACAATCGAGTCGAGAAAAATTTTAAAACGCACTACGCGGGAAACAAAATAAGGACGCTCAGCTGTCTCCCTACAGCTCATACTCAAAAGTGGTACACGCTTTGAAAAAATATTTTCCTGTGAGAACTAAGCGTTTTGTAATCTTATTTTCAGGGTGCCCTACATTCATAAGAGAATTTGAGTAGTATGGAAGTGAAATAAACAAAATTCCCCTATATTCCCTATAAACATAATGTGCGCCTTTTTTTTATTTTTATTTATTTATTTATTTTTTACTAAATAAGTATACAAAGTTGCACTTTGGAGAAGCAAGGTGTGCATCTAATATAATCCTTGGCCATTTTAGGAATTTTCTATCTTAGGCCTTAGGTATTTTTTTGGGGAGGGGGGGAGGATGGCCGCCGCGATATATATTTGTGAAACATATGGATTAGAATCTAATGTTTAGGCCAATTGAACTTCTGGAAATTCTATTATGTAAGTGCATTGAAGTTTAAAAAAAGCAATGTTTCAGCAAGTTCGTTAGCTAGTGGGTAAGCCCCCTTGTAGTCTAGTGTCTTATTTGTGATAAAGGAGGTTACGAATTTGCAAAGATTATAAATTTCCTACAAAATATTTGTTTTTCTTGGAAGATAAAATTGATGGGATTCGCACACATAGAGGATCAAAAAAATAAAATTAAATAAGAATAAATACTCAATTAATTCATTAAAATGAAAAATAGATATATATTTTTTTATATTTTCTTTTTCTTCAAACTAAAATGTTATTTGTTTTATTAATTTATTTTCTTTTTTTTGTATTGTACCTATATATATTTTTTTCATATTTATTTATAAAAAAAAAAATGTTCTCGGTTCATTTTTTCCATAAAATACTAATATCAAAATATTATCTAAATAACAATAACTATAAAACACTTCTTTTTTTTCATTATTAAGTTTTTTCCCCATGTTAGTAAACGGTTTGGACTATCTGTGCAAACATTACCTAAATCTAAATCCATATTATAATTACCATTATTATATATAATTATATACTTCTTTCTTTTTTAAAATTATAATTTATAACAATTTTATCATATTGCTGAAAATCCTGATGTATTTATGAATGGTTTATATGTAATAGGAATTAACACTTTTCTTTTTCTATTTTCAATTAAACAGAGCAAATTTGAGATGACAAAAGTTCAATAAAAAGCCAATAAAATTTATTGGTAGTTTATTTTTACGTCATAACAGTGAAAATAAGCCTTAATCATTATTGAGTCAATATACTAAGTAATGATTAATCAGTTAAAGATAACTAAATCAAATTGATTTTTATTATTTTTAGCAATCACTCAACCGAGTAATGATTGACTCTAAAAATAACTTTGGACTTTTCACAAACCAAAGAAGGCACTAATTAACTGTAAATGGGTGCCAATCATTTAATAAAAAAAAAAATACATTCTAAGTAAAAATGACAATTTCTGCTATTAAAACTCAGTTGATTGTGAAATCATATTAATATTAATCAAAATGACGGATAATGATAATGTCTAGCCCAAGTATAATTAGAATAACGAACTAAATTAGTCTCCTTCCATACTAATTTGATGATTGATGATTTGTAATTATATATATCTGTATTCATAAACCTATTTGACGTGATCAGAATTTTGAAAAATGTCTCCCATCTCTGGAATTCGAATAAAAGGCTTTTTTTTTTCTTTTTTTTTTTTTTTTATAAAATCAGATCAATTATTCTTTTAAACTTGACAAGTACAGCTTCAAAGTGGTGCAAGGGAATCAGTCAAGACTGAGGTTAGAAAGTAATCATCTCTCTATTCTTTTAAAGTGAAAATGGCTTCCAAAGGCAAAAAGGCATCATCGTTAAAGAAAAGAATAGCAGAAGAGAACAAGGAGCCATCAAATTTATGACAAACTGTAAAGTAATCGGAATCTGAGGAGAATGGATTACGAATCTTTACAGCTACACAAACATGCATCTAGCTTCCTTTAGCTTTATTGTCTCTTAAAATAATGATGATCCCTATAAAGTTAAAAGCCAGTTCTACTTTAATAAGATTATGTGGAGAAGTGTTCCCCAACTCTATACCTCAGTATCCTAGATTGTCTCATTGCTTATAAATTTCTTTGTTAATTATTACCTTGCTTTATAAATATATTCCTTTGGTACTATATTTCATTGGTAGTACATTTCTTTGTTACTATAATTCATTGCTAGTATAATACTTTCTTAATACACTTCATTGTTAGAATACTTCTTTGTTAATACACTTCATTGTTAGTACACTACTTTCTTAATACAGATTTGTTAGTACACTACTTTCTCAATACACATCATAGCTAGTACACTACTTTCTTAATACAGATCATTGTTAATACACTACTTTCTTAATACACATCATTGTTAGAGCACTACTTTCTTAATACACATCATAGTTAGTACACTACTTTCTTAATACACTTCATTGTTATTATCTTTCTTCTTCTTCATACCATTTCTCTCAGAAGTTATCCAATTATCTCAATATTGAATTTGACCAGAGATAATAAAATAATTTGAATTGATAAGCAGTGGAATCACTTGATTAGCAATATTTAAAGATGATTCCCCACAAAAATTAACTTTACTATAAAAAGCTGGCTTTCACACCCACGAGTGGTTGTTTAGTACTTAGTGTTATATTTGTGCTGGTCTTACTATAACACCCACTCTTGCCTTAAAACGTTTACCAAAATACACGTACTTAATTTTAATTTATGTTTTGGATTGTTTTCTATAATAAATATTACTATTACTTATTATATATTTTGAAAGCATACAAGAAGCTGCTCTTTTGATACATCCTTCTTTATTCCAAAAGATTGCACAAGAAGGAAATTCTCCTTTAGAAAGAAGTTTTTATTTTCTATTGAAGGGATAGTAAGTAATCCATTTATTGGAAATAAATTAACTACAAAAAAGGTTTAGGTTTTTTCAAATCCTAATTTAGATGCATATTTCCAAATCAGCTAGTAGCTGTGGGCTACCACAGCTATTGAAGGGATAGTAACACACCATAACTTTAAATTCCTTCAAAATAGACATTAAGTTTCAATTTAAAATATTATAGGTAATAATCTCTCACTGTATTTATAACCTTGTGACTTTTATAGATTTTAAAAAGTAGTTTTTACTTGGTGAATGAAACATAAAGAACAACATTTGTGGTTGCTGAGACCACAATAGCTAATACTCAATATGAATCACTTTAGTTGCCATAACTAGAGATAACTCATAATGACCATTCTACTAGCATCACTGATAGTAGTCTCAATTTTTTGAACAAAATAGACTAAATAGTCTTGTGTTTTTGACGTTTTGTAAGCATATGTTTTTGTTATGTTTTACCAAATAAAATTTTATTTATTATTTATAATTATTACTTATTACTGGAGATAGAGCGTTGATGTTGAAGGGGTAATCTTAATGAATTAAAAAAAAAAAAAATTGTCTGTGTGCGTAAAGTAATACTAATTTACCAGCTTTTGGCATTTCCAAGGCCTTCATCAGTACCACTTATGAAAGAACAAACAAGACTAACATTAATGTTACTTGTTGTAAATTAATGTTGGACTTTACCTAAAAAAACAAGTTTTCCATTAATTATGTCAGAGATTACATAGATATAGACGCACTCCCTTCATATTCTTTTATTTAATTAACTATAATTCTTCCATAAGCATCACTGATAGTAGTCTCCCGAGTAAGATTTTACACAGACAACAATTATTTTAAGCTATAAAAATTTAAGCAACACCAGGTGCACATTGAAAGAGCGGTTGAAAGAAGCGGTCCTGTATCAAAATGTTCTTGATTGATTCACTTCATTGATGGCAACTGGCAACCACCTAAATTGATTGAAAATTGGCAATTTTTAGCTATTGTGGTTTTCAGATAATAAACTGATCGATTTTCATCTTAGCGCCTTATTCACTATGAATAAGATTCATGAAATTTGAGTAAATCAAATATTTTAAGAAATTGATTTTACTATAGTGAACCATATGAAGTACTCACACCTCTAACATTTCCTAATTTACTAAACCATTCAAAACACATCTAGTTCCTCCAGCTCCACCCAGAATTATTATTATTTATGTATTATGTTTTTATTATTATCATTTATCTTTTACATAAATACATATATTAAAACAAAAAAATAAATAAATAAAACAATAGATAATTTAAAAAAAACATATAATAAAAAACTGCTTTTTAAAAACAGAAAAATATACAAAATCAATTTAACACATGCAAAAAAAAGAAATATATTAGAATAAAAAATANACCAAAGAAAAGAGGTAAGAAAATTAAGGTAAATTAAAAAAAAAAAAAAAAATACAAAATCAATCAAACAGAATTACATAATTTAATTATTTATCTTAATGGGAACCATATCAAGATTGTTAATGTTTACATTTGTTTCATCGATAGATTTTTTTTATCTTTTTTTTTTTTATTATTTACCTTCTTCGATTTGAATTATAGTTTTCATGTTTTTATTTCAACAATATACTGACAATCATATACATTAGAATTCTATCAAACCCAATTATCTAAATGTAATTTTTCGGATCAAAGTCACAATGATCTTGAAAATAATTAATTTGTTTCCTTTTTTCTATTATTTTTTAATACAGTATTGTACCTTCATGTTTTGTTCATATTTATGTTTATAAATAAAGGGTGTTTTGTCTACAATTACATTTTTTTTCTTCATTCTTGGACTATATCCAATCAAGAAAACTTCCTCGTTTCCATATCAGCCCAATCCCCAATTATTAAGATCCCCAATAATAATTGGAGTTCTACAAATAATACAATCTTATGTTACGGGATCTATGCATCTACAAATAGATTTACTATAGTATACTTTTTCTCACATGTTTATTGAATCTAGAATAGTATAAGTTGAAGGTTGTTTTTGGGTGGTACTTTAAGGCTCTACCGCCCTTTGAGGTTAGGAAAAAAAAGAAATAAGAATTATACTGGTTCTAGGCAATATATCAAAACTCTTAGTGGTTCTAGGCAAGATATCAAAAATCTAATCACAGGCTTCATTCCCAATTTTAATTCCGCACAATTTGAGCCCTATTTCAACTTCCCATGATAAATAGTACAGGCGCCATTTTAATACGAATTTTATCATTGTATTGAAATGGCGCCTGTACTATTTATAATAAGAAGTTGAAATAGGGCTCAAATTGTGAAGAATTAAAGTTAGGAATGAAGCCTGTAATTAGATTTTTGATATCTTGCTTAGAACCAATAAAATTTTCATTTTAGTGATTTTTCTAACCTCAAGATCGGTAGAGCCTTAAGGAGATTTGTTATTTAGCTTTTAGTATTTTTCAAGATATATTATCTAGATACCACTTTTTATTTCTTTTACATACTATAATCTACTGATGAACCAAATGCTACTAAATTTCATCTAAAATTTCTAATAACAGCTATGCTATTTGGAGTATTAAACATTCAAATGTACCCACAGTAAATTTACTCATATCCAAGGTAAGCTTAACAGTACTGTGAAATGAATTTTTAAGTGATTTCTTATAAGAGTTTTTAAGAAATTTCAGTCACATGTTTGTTGATGTTACTTTTAATTTACGTAAATTATAATCAAAGTTGTTGGTAGCTAATACTAATAGTTTAAAACTTATTTTCTTCTTTAAAACTTCTTTCAAATTTATTAAAATTATTACATAAAATGAATATATTTAATCTCTCTGGGAGTTGAACTCAGATTGTCAATGCTTTGACCATAGAGAAGACACTTGAGAGGTAAATCAATAATTAAACAGTAATTAATATGTTTCTTAATTAAATTTCACACTTCTGAAGAAATTATAGGTGTAAATATTAGATTGAAACAAATCTCTCAGTCTAAAGATGAAAACACACGGGATAGAAAACCAGAGTATAGTTTTTACTATAGCTATAGTAAACTAGCATTCATTTTACATTAGCTATAGTTTTAGTCAGCCATACGTATAGTTTACTATCCTATAGTCGAATTATACGCTATACATACAGAAATATTACTATACAGAGGGGAATCAACACTATAGAACAGGAATCAAAACTATACAACAAGTATAGTTTTGATTCCTTCTCGTGTGACCCCTCTTTATAGTAATATTTCTCTATATATAGCATATAATTTGACTATAGGATAGTAAATTATACGTATAGCTGACTAAAACTAGAGCTCATGTGGGCATGAATGCTAGTTTACTATACCTATATTAAAAACTATACGCTAGTTTTCTATCCCGTGTGTTTTCACCTTAAGGATGAGTTAATTAGTGAAGAAAATGTATTAATGCTCTTGGTATTAAACCCAGATTGTCAATATTTAGAGAATTTGTATAGAAATAGACATTTAGAGATCATGGGAAAATAATTATAAGAATTAAAAAATTTGGGAGGACTGATTTTGAAAAGCTCAGAATTAATCCTAAATATCATCTAACTTTCCTTGAGGCCTAATCAGATTCATTAAGGATCTTCCTGAAACTATTTTGGCTCTTTATTTTGTCAGAAAACAGAAATTTAGCCTGAATTAAAAAAAAAAAAACTTTATATGACTTAAGCTTAACAATATAATTTGTGTATTGCTTCTTACAATGCAATAGAGCATATAATAACTCATCATGTAAGATAGGATTTAAAGACAGAGTTTATTAACTATTAGTCATTAAAAAAAAGTCCTGCAATATGATAGTTAATTTACCTCTTCAGCATCTTCGGATAGTTTAATCTCTTTTCCATCATAATGGAATTTGACGTTGTTTGGAAGAGGTTCATAAGGAGGAGCAAAGACAGGTCCTTTGTGCTCAAGGAAATTCCACTTAGTTTTACTATCTTTCTTCTCTTCTTCCCACCATTTCCAAACTTCTGTCTCCTGTTCTGGCTTCTTCTTTTTCTTGGCAGAGCCATCACTAAATGATGTTTCATTTTTAACCTTCACTTCAGTTTTAATCTTTTTTGGAGGAGCTGATGATTTTTTCTTCTTTTTCTATAGTAAAGGACAAATAAATTCACCATTGGTAAGATAAGTAAACATAACAAATAAAAAATTGACACAAGTTCCTTCATATAAGTAGGATAAATCTATTTAATGCACAAAATAAGCTAAACAAACATTTGTGGAAATATTCATACAGAAATGCCATAGCTTTGAGCAAGATTAGATTATTTTTAATATGAGTATCAGTTATTAACTTCAAAACTGCACTTACAGGTTTAAAATCTTCTTCCTCCTCATCAAAATCCTCTTCTTCCGATTCATAATCCTTTTTCCTTTTCTTTTTACTTTCTTTTTCCTTTTTGATTTTCTTCTTAGCTAAAGGCATATCATCGTCGTCCTCATCTTCTGTTGGTGGCCTCTTTGACGCTCGAGAACTCTGTAATTTGTAATAAAAATAATGAGTATTTTATAAAGTCCCAATAAATACCCACTGCTGATACTGCAATATGTTGTACATAGAAAAATAAAATAGGGAAAAAGAGGACTAAAATAACCAATGCAAAATCTCTTATGTCCCAGAATAGTGGGTTAACTGTTGCGAATAGTTATTTATGTAACTAGGCAGCAAAATGGAATTTCGCAGACAAGTTTTTAAGTTATTAGTTCCGGGCCGAAGGCGAGGATAGGCTACACATATTTACTGCAGAGGTGAAACCGAGGCAGGAAAATGTTAATTACCTGCTAAGGTGTAACCGAAGCAGGTAAAAAAATTANAAAAACTAAGATGACAATTTTTATTAACGGCTTTTTTATTTAGTTTTAGTACAAATTTATTAGTTTTAGTACAAGTCTAGGTCTAATATGGGATATTATAAATGAACGGTCATCGGAATTTGAAGTCCATTGCAGTTACACCCAACGTTAATAAATAGACAGTTAATAATAGGCTAAGATAATAGATAGACGCTAGACTCTAGACGCAATAAAACTAAAACAAAAGAAATAGAGCTGTGAGAGTGTCAATAGAGTAAACATGGGATTGACTGGCCCTTTCGCGGAGGGGGAGTCGGGTACAAACGTATGAGTTCGGGCCCACTCGGATTTACTCGGCTATCTTCGCCATCGGCTGAAGCTAGCTTCAGTTGCCTGCATATTAGAAGGCAACCCTTCCCTTTATCCGTCTCCGAGTTAGAATGCACACGCAGCCTTTAACCCACGCTCCCACAGTTCAGCTTCACATGAATACGGATTGGAGTATTTCGAGTCACCGTAACCAATGACAGCGCGCTTTTAAATGGAACGTCTTTTAATTACATGAATCGTGTTTTACGTTTGCTGTAGTTTATAATATAAATATATCTATTTATCTATAAATATCACATATTATGTGAACAAATTAATTTTACATTTTACTTCAAAATTTTACTGAAGCAGTGCTTCCTTTGCTTCCTCGCACTGCTCGCCACTGTTATTTAACATCATCGGTACGCGATTTCGCTAGGCAACCTATTTGCGATGTATCATTTATCACATTCTCTATCATATATTCTTTATTCCAATTAAATAACAGATGAGGGTATATATTCCTTATACCGGATCTTGGACTATAAGTATTTCAAATAAATAAATGGGTTATTTTTTTTTTTTTTGAAAATGAAAAACAAAATTATTTTTTGACTTTTTTATTCTTACCAAATTAAATACCTGCAATTATAAAGATTATTTTTGTATCTGTAAATAATTAACCAATACCTCTATCCTACATTGAATGAAAAATGTTATTTTAACTCAATTAAAAAAACTTTTATTTTCTTGTTAAACAAATATTTAATATGCATTGAATAAAATAATGATAATGATCATATCTGAATAACTCAAAGGGTAATTTTGATCAGTTTATTGTAAAATAATTAAAAAATAAATGAATACAACCACTGATGATGATTAATTTCTAATACAATTAATTAATTATTATTTCTTTGCCTTGTAAACAAGATAATAAGGCTGATGAAAATTAATGAGATGTCCCTGTGTCACAATAGCACCAAAGCTCCAAGGGCTGATGATTCAATCAATTCATCTTCAGTTGATCATCATCGGTGGAATTATTTAAGCATTAGTGTTGAAAAGTTTCCCAACTTAATGTTGGTTATAAAGAAGTCAATGTATAGGCCTTTTTCAGTCAAGTTTTCAGTTTGCAATCAAGATTCAGGTTTGACAAATTTGTTTATAAAATCAAAAGGCCATAATTTTGTGGGTATGGCTCTCTGTCAGTGTGGTTATATAAAAAAGGCTACTTTAGAACAGCCGAAACCGGTCATTTGTCTCAATTACAATTTTTTGTGTGAATATGTTTTTACAGTAGAGTCACGCTAATCCGGGTTTGACGGGCCCGGACCCAGTCCAGATTACCGAAAGTCCGGATTAAAGGGAATCAGTTTTAAAATGTCTGTAAAACAAGCTTTAGTTGGGTAGAACTATTAAAGTCGAGGTTTTCATCGTAAAAATTACTTCTATTAGTAGTCCCCAAAACATGCTTGTACAACGTAGGTCCACTATTTGAGATAAGTTAAGAGCTGTTCTGTCACCAGTCCGAATATAAAATGAATTAAAATAAAATGACAATCTATTACATATGTGACAGGTATAGAAGGGACTTCCTGAAAAACAGGCTGTGTTCCGATATGAAATTCGAGGAGGGATAATCATTTCAAAAAAAGTTGTGATACTAGACATTGGCAGCTGAGCGAAATTTCATGGAACTTCGTTAAGCCGCCGCTACATGTTTCTTAAAACATTCACCCCATCTCAGTCACATATAATTGTATTTCCTGGAATACACTACCTTTATATCTTCCACCCTATATTTCTATGAACCGAAAGAGATTTATCGATGTTCTTACTTATTCATAATTATTCTAAATCTGTTTATTTTTAACAGAAATACCGGGTATTCCTTGTGCCAGAACGTTGGAATATACACATATAATTTATACTAGGAACAATTTTATAAATTTTAATAGACAATAAAAGCAGAAACTCCAATTATCTTAACAATTCATAAATCTGAACAGCCCTGGTTCCAATTAGTACATAGTTTTTGGCCCGTCTGGAATATACGGATGTCCTGACTAGCGGAGTCCTGATAAGCGAGACTATACTGTACTAACAATTTTTTCTTCTACATACTTTTTTAAGACCTTATTTTCAGCGTTTAATAGGATAAAGCTATTCTCAGCACTAAACAATATTAAAACCAATAAGAGAAAAAACATCTATTGAGGTGCATGAAATACCAACCTTCAATTGAAGATGTAGCAACAAAAAGTCACTAATGTAAAGAATTATTGGTTTTCTCATTCCGTTTATTAGGGCTCCAAATATCACAAAACTGGATATTTCTAGATGTGACACGGCACCTGAGTTAAGCTAGTGTTTTTTTGTTTTTTTTTTTATGAATTTCGATACACTGGGCTCATAAGGTAGTACATTGACACCAACATTAATTTGTATCAATCCAATTGACATTTCCATGGCCTGGCTTTGGCACATAAACTCGAAAATCGTTACCAAAAAATGACACCAAAAAGCGTTAAACGTGTAACAGGGTGTTAGGAGGATATAGGAGGTGTTCAATCGAGTCTGCTTTTAATTCGTTTTAAATAGATTAGGAAGAAGTTACTGATTTTCACTGTTTTAATTCAATACTTCTTGACTGGATATATTATTATTTATATTTTTTTAAAATTTATTTATTTCTCTTACACTCAACTGTTTTGTTTGTAGTGAGTAGTAATCAGCAACTTGAGGAACAACTGGAAAAAAGGAATTGAATGTCAAAGCTTTCTAGAAACATTACAACTAAGGACACTATTTTTAACAATTTAATTTGTTAATAAAAAATAAATTTCTCTCTTTTGCTTAATCATATTTTGGTTTATCCATTAAGTTCCATCCATAACACCCGTTAATTATGGTTACCTAAATGACAGTTAATTGAGGTTCCACAGTACTTAGTTCTGCAAAGAGTATGAATAACTATAGAACTTAAAACCAGTTATGCAGTTTTGTTTTTTTACTATAAATTGATTCAATTTAGCTCTCTGAGGTTTTATTTACTATTAGCAACAAAATTTGTTTACAAACAACTGTGTGGATCATAATTACATGAGAGTTTTCTGGGTAAATTAAATTTTTATGACAATTACACATAAAACAATGACAGAATTCACTGGAGGTCATAATGAAAGATTGAAAGAAATAGTTTCAAATAAAACAATTATTTTTCAAAGAAGATTTCAGCCTCTTTAAAGCCATATCAGTGTCGGAACTAAATAGAAAAACTAAATAAAGTTTCATTAAAACCAATAATAACATGCGGTGAGTCTACACTAGGTCAGAAACCAATTTTAAGGCGGGGATACACTTGAGCATTCGCCCCAAATGGGCATGCGTTTCCATTCGGCTCGCCCTGTCCATATCTAAGGCAAAAAGGGGCAAACGCATGCTCATTCAGGGCAAATGAATGCTCATTCGGGGCGAATGCTCTAGTGTATCCCCACCTTAAAACTCAAAACTTTGGAAATGAAAGCTGTTTTGAAAATAAAAAAGTAAAAACAACTTTCAATCTTACATGGTGACCTCTACTGATTTATTTGATTCATAGTTACAAGAAAAATTTTACAATTACATCAAAGTATTATGAAAACCAGTGCCAATTTGAAATAATTAAACAAAAAAAAAATAAAAATAAAAATCAATATCAAATAAATGAGATAACAAAATCAAAATTATAAAATAGTAGAAGTGAGATTTTGATTTAAATTATGATTTTGGATTATAATGAGATTTTAAATTAAAATGGGATTTTGTCAATTTATGTTTTTTTTT
>KZ651380.1:236922-286419 GCA_001010745.2 Gerris buenoi
TTTTTTTTTTTTTTTTTTTTTTTTTTCAAAGCTCCATATTTTTTTCAGTAACTACATTGTACAGCTTTGTTTACATTTCTTTTTTAACTTATACTAAATTAAATAAATAAGGTTCCACCGCTCAGAGAAATGTCAAATAAAAAGGTCAGCCTTCAGAAGAGTAAGTTTCAGCGATGCCTGACGACAGCTAGTTGAAGAGATATTGAAACAACTAAATCACTCTCTTAGATCGGAAGGAGAATTACTCTACAAAGTTGAATTTTGATTTCATCTTGTTGAGTTGTTTCTTTACTCACCAGATTGATCCGGCAATGACCTTTCAAACAATGCTAAGGCTCGGTGGATGAATTCATATTGTTCAGCAGTTTGAACCATTCCACCCCTGGAAAATAAGTACATAACATTTAATTTTTTACCTAAAAAATTATCTTTATACTTACAACAATAGTGTAAGCCCACATTCATCACATCTCCCAGCTAAGCATCTTAGGTCAAACATGTGTTTGAACCATTTGACGGGAAAGTATCAGCTCCCGAATATTTTGTTAGTAAAAAAATGTAGAAAATAGAATAAGTCCAAAAAATAATGTAAAACATTAATTGATCATATTATAGTGTGTTCCACCTTACAAGATCATATAGTATTATGTATCATTATAAATTCAGCATATGAATTACCAATCAGCATGTCTTATAATAGTATCTATTTTAACTAAAATCCTAAAATAAAGTACAAATATGACGATAACAAGACAAATTACCTGTCGTATCTCATGCGGCAGACAATGCCTAGTATGTCAACGTTGTTCTCCCAGAGAAGCTGGTTGACACCTATAGATATGGCAATGAAGCAGCCCGTACGTCCGATACCAGCTGAACAATGAACTATTACCGGTCCGGCAGCCAATGCTTGGCTAGGCCTTGTGCGAGGAGAAGAAGGTAAGTTGCTGTATACCACATCCAGACTATTACCACCTACACTCTCTCCTGAACTCTGTGCCTTCATCCACCTGCAAAAATAAAATTGCTAATCACTCATAAGTTACAAATCTAAGAGGTGACGGCTTGTTAAGGTTTGTGTTTAGACACCAACTCACACACATACATAATACAACACAAACACACTTATTATTTACAGATACTTATTATAATTTCATGTTGTCAATATAACATATTTTCAGCTAAGCCCCCCCCCCCCCCCCCCCCCCCCCAATTACCACTTCTGCCAGATACAGGGCTGCAAGCCTGACAATGGTAGGGTGTACACACCTTGCTCTCTTTCATCACCAAGAGAACCTGAGATGAGTGTAACCTAAGTGGAGCTAACGGCAACCACTTTGTATGCAAATACATTTAATTATTTTATTTAATATAAAATAACAAGAACAGTTTATTTAGTGTTAAATCATTATTATTTATCTATGAATTTAGAGTAGTGTCAGTGACGGAAAAGTTCTGCATGCCACTAGTCTACTCACACAATACACCACCATAGTACATCATACACCACATTCTTCACCATTCTACACTTCTCTTCATACACACTTATTTTATTATCGTGTAGTCATTATCCTATTTCACTTATTACTATGTAGTAACTGTTCATTTGCACTTAACCTATGAAATTATTATTCTAGTACTAACCCTTTATATATGCATATTCCTATTTATTATTAATTTCCTGTTCATCTTACATAATAGTTACATCGTTCTATTCTCTATTTACAGTCCAATCCCTCTACTTATAAGTTAAGATAATACATTTTTTTACCTAGGCTTAACATATCAGAGTATTGCAGCTCCTATGAGACCTATAAATCATGGAAATGTCCTTTTAAAACTAGAAGCTTTAATTTTCTATTCCGGGGGACTTTTACACCCGAAGACGCAGGCCACTTAAGTGGGCCCATAGAGAAAACCCAGGCTAGGGATACAGGTTAGCCTCCCCGCCCTTACTACTACTACTACTAAATACTAGGGACTGAAATCTCTACACACTCGAGTGAAGATATGGTTGTTAACCATAACTCCCGTCCTAGTTGTACTACAACCAAAAGAGTCATCATCATGGCTTCCAGGCCGAAACCTGGTGGCGCCACTCTTTCGAGGAGCTTCTCATTTGTTTAAACAATGCTGGGTGGACATTGAGTGGGGGGCCCGGTCCGGGAATCGAATCCAAAGCTGTGACCCTGCTCGACGTTGCTTAACTTGCCTTATCGCCAGGCGAGTGCTCTAGCCTCCACGCCACCCAGGCCCCCTATAATCTTCTAGCCCCCTACTAATCTTCTAGTTGGGAAAACCAGAAGATTAGTCAGAGATGTTTACCGAGATTATCTTGAGTTGATGGGATAAAACCGAGCTGAATATATAAAAATTTAATTTTTAGCAAACCGCACATATGATATTTTTAACTTCTCTATATTTTTCTTATGTGTGACAAAAAGTTAAGCCAGAGTTTTAAATTTTAAATTTCTAGCTTGAAAAATTCAAGAGAAATGAACCAAAGTGCGACAGACAGACAGATACATCACCCTCAGCATAAGTGTATCGAGGATGACCTACAAAACCCTAAATATGGAACTAAACCTTTAACAGGTAATATATCATTACAGGATCTGGAAAAACTAGTCTTATAGAGTAATTGATGAGTATAATTATTGATAGGTATAATTTCATTTAAAATTCTTCTATTAAGTTAGGCTAATTTTTATTCTAATGTGATCGGATCACATACCTCTTATTAGATGAAGCGGAACTGGAGCTGGAGTAAAGAGGGCTGTCATAAGAACTGTTAGTCCTGTAAGGACTCCTGTCAGATTCTGTTGTATTTGGACTGTCAGTCTGTGACATCTTAGCACTGCCCCACGAAGGACTGAGTGCTGTGTCGTAGCTACCGCTGCCCCCTGTAGAGAGTTTTTCAAACTTCCAGAAGACAGAATGAGCAGTGTCAGTGGTTGCTGCAGAGTCAGGTCCGCTCTGGTAGTCAGCTGGGCTGTTTGAAGACTCGGAACTAGGCCTCGTCCTTCTAACAGGAGAGTCGCTCTCGTTCTCAAACCTAACAACAGAAACAAACAAATTATTAATTAGCAGAATAGATGAGGACTTGGGTTTGGCTTTAGAAACAAAATAAATACTACAGATTTTAACATTTTGATTTTAATGCAAGTTTCTACCTCTTAGCCATCATCAGTGTCAAAAATGAATAATAAAATCTTCAATGAAAGCACTTGACAGCTGAGAGGCTGAAATAATGCTTTAATGTTTATTTATACAAAGGTCATTAGATTTAATCTTACTACTAAATAATTAATTCTTTCACTTTCTCTATTTATTGTTTTATTTTAATTTGGTTTTTAAATTTTATTTCTGGTTATGATGCTTGACATTTTTATGATTTTAGTTCTACATCAAATTTATCTTTGTTTTCATACAAACTTCCTATAGGTAACAATTTAATTCAAGGTTTCCATGTAAGGATCAAAGTTAAAAGACATACGACTTCAGTTCTACAATAGGTCAGTTGTTTACAATGTATATACAAATCTGATTATCGGATAAGGTAGTAATTCTGGTTAATTACAAATCCCAACTACAAAAGATACACATAAAAGCACACATAAGAACCAATAAAATTACAAAAATACATGTTAAAGATTTGAGCTAGCCCTTCTCTCTTGTCATAATGTTTAACCGTATTTATTGGCACCATTTTTATGTGAGAGTGAGTCTCAAGTTTCAAATCATATTATGTAAAAAGAAAAATGCATAAAACTTTATGATTTCATAAGCAGTGCTTTCACAGCCCATTTTTCTTTTTGACGTTTTATCAGTAAAAACAAAAGAAAAGGAGTTTAGTTGTATAATGTGATGCAGTTTCCCAACTGTTCTTGTTGACTGGCATTTTTCATCATACTTGTTGAACAAAATATAACAGTATTATTAAAATTACAGAAGTAAAAAAAACACACAAAAAAAAATAAAAAAATAAATAAACGAAGTAAACACATTGAAACCTCCAAAAGTGATCAATGAAGAGACCAGCTATGAGTGGTCACCTTAGACAGATGGTCAGTAAATCCAAATTAGGAAATGTTGCCATAGGTACCATAGAAAAGGGGACAACTTAACCAGGTGATCCCTTTTAAGGGTGGTTTGGTTACATTAGCATGTTTTACTGTATTTGAAAAAATTGGTTAATGTGTTATGTTTAATTACTTTAATAATTTACTCCAATAAATAATATTTAATTTAAAACTAATTATATAATTTCTAAGTCTATCTATAATAGGATAATAGAAGAGGTCAAAAGTGCCATGAGTTGATTCTAGTAAAAGATGGTAAGCTTATGCTCAACTTGGCAGGGATACGGTAGTGCCCCTTCCAAGTACAAAACACACCAGAATTATACCAAATTATACATCAATTAGACATGTAGATAATACTAAGAAGATGCTAACTAAGCAACATTAAAAAAGATATTAGTGAAGACGGAAGAGTCACCAAAACTGCTTGGCCAATAGTACAATTATTAATAAGGTAACATAAAAAGAATTCTACTTTGCATCTTTAGTATTTTGCAGCAAAAAAATCTGGTGTACTTAGCTTTTCAGAACACATCATCACTTTAATTACAGGTTATTGTGGTTTATCAACATTTGTATTAAAAATAGACCGATTGGTGGAGAATCGTTTCTCGAAGAATCAAAGAATAATAATTTCCTTGCGAATGAAGTAGTAGTAGTAGTAGTCTAGTACTTCCAACTAGAACGGGTAGAACGAACCACTTGTTCGAACCTTGCAATTAGGCCATCATTTAGGCCCTTTTTACGCCCCTTGGTAGAGAGTTCCACCCACTTCACACATCATACATATGTACATTGCACCACCGAAGCGAGTATGATATGATCAATAGTGAGCCATATAAATCAGAGTGTCACGGCGAGGAATCGAACCCCATCTCGTTCCACTCATGATTCAGTGATGGCCGAGCAGACGTGGTTTAACCCACACGGTCGCGCTGGCTCTCCCTTGCGAATGAAACTATTCATACCATTTTACCAGGAACTAAATTTTTCCTGGGAAAGAAGACATTTATTGTTATTCTGATAGTTTTGAAGAGAAACTAAATATCATAGTTTTTAAAAAGTTTTTAGATGGTACCTCTTCTAAATGTTAGAGTTAACACCATGAATGGTTTTTCTATACATATAATATTAAATATCATTAAAATTGGTTTAGTATCATGTCAGTACAGAATAGCTCTTTTTTTAGTGTAAGTCCATCAAGATCTCAAAATCAATTTATTTGAGCCCCCACAATACTCTCTATATACTACGTATACGAAAAAGTGAGAACAGAGTGTGGAGCCACACAATCAATCACAACAAACCAAATCATTCACATTCAACCACTAGGTAGAGTCTGTGTTCTCTAAGTTTTTTACTGCGCATAGAAGAAGTTAATATCTGCCTGAGGAGCATTGAGAGTTGTGATTACAGTCGGACCTCCTTATATTGAACTTCTGTACAGCATAAATCTCTATAAAACAAAGTTTTTAGTTTTTCCATGTCCCATGGATTCTCTATATAAAAGTGTTCTTTCTATAGAACAAAAATAATTTCTCTACAACGAACAAAATTCTTAGAAAAAAAGGAGAAAGATCTGATCGAAAAATGTTCTGTGAATTAATATTGACGGGGTTTTTGCTTTCTTATATTTTCTTAGAACCATTCTTAGGGTTTTCTTTCACTAGCCTCTAATAGTTTTATGTATTCTACCACCATTCGTTTAAGTAGAATCGGACTCTGCTCACTGTGTATAGAGAAATCTCTCGTCTAAGTTTAAAATTCGTTTCAGACCTGTATCAAGCTCTTGACTTTGAATTTCAATTTCTTTGAAGAATTGTCAGTACACTGGCTAGTTCAAGAAGATATAAGACAATTTTTTAAACAATAATTGTTTTTGCGTTGGAATCTGTGAACTGCTGTTAGTTATATTTTACATTATTGTTTGATACATTGTGTTGGGTTTATTTCTATTATATGTATATGCATATGAAATTATAACAACGTAATTATACCAATTTTTATTAAAATAAATAAGTGTGTGGTTGTTATTTTTACAATTCTATGCATAAATATGAATATAAGTACATCATTAAGAAAATTTCTACATAACAACATTTTTTTTTATGGATATGGAACCATCAAGTTCGTTATATGGAGGTCCGAATGTATTTTAACAAGTGGAACTTTTAATTTAGAACTTTTTTTAAACAGTCTACAGTCTATGTTATCTGATGATGATGCAGTATGCACATAAAGCTAATAAGAACAATAGAATCGTGGTTATTTCATAAAAATACATTGTAAACAACAAATCTAATGCAAAACTAAAGTCGATATTCTACAAAGAGTGCTGGAACTTTGAACAAACTGTTATCTTTGCTTTGTGTGCATGCTTGACATGTATATTGCCCTTACAGGAATGATGTATCGACTACTGCATTGGTTCCCATAGTGTGTGCCCGGCGCCCTGGGGCGCTGTGGTTGATTAACAGAGGTTCCACCAACTTTCCAAAAGTTCCACTGAAATGAGAGTAACGTAGTTTTAGAATCTCACCATCCATTGCTGATGCAATGATATGAAGCGACATTAACCGGACACTGTAAACCGCTAATTAACCAGTTGATCAGCTAATCAACAAATACACAAACAAATCAACAGCATCCGATTAATTCTATCATATGATAGTTCAAAACATACTAACTACATTTTTTTGTGGAGTTCTTATACTAGGACCACACACAATACTCGATACACACTCACCATTAAATATACCAACCAGAATTTTTCAGCAACCTAATTAAATCCTTTCAACTATGTTATAAGAGATATTCAATGAGCAAGGTAGTTCAATACAAAAATTAGGTACAAAATAACATAAAATAGTTCAGATGTAGGCAGATTGACAAGTAAAGTTGCCTGTAGCTCCCCTGGAATTAAGTTCCTTAATAAAATATCTTGTCTATAGTTCCCACACCAGACAAACAAGAGACAGCTTCTTTGAGAGAAAAATGATTGGGAATAGTATCTGGACCAGTAGAAAAAACCAGACAGGGTAGAAGATGTACGGTTAAGGTGCAGAACAGGCATGGTCAATATAGTGTAAGTATTTAAAAAAACTAAATTCAATGGCAATTGCATGTCTATGACTGCAACTAGGACGGATGGAGTCTTTAAAGAGGGACTAAAAAAGATGAATCCTTGATTACAAAAATGTTCCTTTTACTTTAATTATACAATTAATAATGATTATTTTAATTCAATTCTGTGGAAATAGAGATCATCGTATTATCAAAGTATAAATATTTTACCTGAAAACACCATCCCAGGGTAGAGGGCTCTTGAAAAATTTATATTCCCTGTCATGTTCGTCTAACTGTCTAAGTCTCTTCTTGCCACCTGCGGAGCCAGGATCAAGCAGAGGTGATCTCTGATCAACATTGTGAGGCGACCTCTGATCTAAATTGAGAGGTGACCTACCACCTAAAGACGCAGGTGACCTCTGGTCAAAATGGAGGGGTGATCTTTGACCCAGTGATCTTGAGCCAGGACTAAGTGTTTCAGGGCTCTTGAGTTCCAATGTTCCGAGAGTTAGAACAGGGCTTACTGTGTCTTTTATTGGACTTGGTGAACTCAGCCTAGCAGCAGACGCTCGTCTTTGGTGACCACCAAACCTAGAAAAAAATTTATTTGAATATAAAATTTATTTTATTAAATTATTTATTTTAAATAAAATTCTAATAAACAACAAAAAGTTTTTTAATATGATACAGTAATACTTTATAATGAATTTGAGGGGATTGTAATTTTATTTTAACCGAGTTATCACAGTATAAGCAAATACGTGCATACCCTTATATTACCTAAATAGAAATTATATGTTTTACTCACATACTTTCATAAATAAATTTTCCAATGTTGTGGGGGTAAATCCTTCAGTACTAAGTGTTTTTATGCCAAAAATTTTAGCAATTTTAGTTTTCAAGAGTTCCCCTCAGTAAAACAGCTATTTCTATCACTACTAGTGTGTTAGTAATAGCTATTTTTATTAAAAAAAAAAAAAGGAAAACCCTTTCCTTGTTGGTGCTTGTTATAGTTAGCATGATATTTTTGTTACTACTAGCAGCCTTCTATAGGTTCATTATGATATTACAAAGGTAATTTTATTTACAAAATATATTCTGGCGCAACTCCGAATCTTGAGGTTAATACTCTTAGCAGATGTTTTGAACCTACCTGTAAGCTTATGCTTCTTTACCCTTATAATAACCATAATTTTACTTTTAGTAAATATCAGATAAAGATTAGTACTTCAATGAAGGAATTTCTTACCCACCCCTGTCCCTAAATAAAAAAATTAATTTTCTTTAAAGAAAAAATAAAAACACTCAGTATTTATTTACATAGTAGATTATACATAGTGTGTTAAACTAAACCCTTTTGCCTCGATTTATTCTAGCCCCTCCGGTTACAAAAGAAAGTAATGAAATAAAATTGAATCTAAAAAATAATACAAAAAGAACATAAGAGTAAAAATAAAGAATGGTAAACTGATTTCTTCTCAACATTGATACTCTGTATCACACCGCCGTAAACTTTTTTAAAGCTCTTATAAGCTTTTATTGTAAGCTTAAAGTACAGACCTAGCGCCGCCACTAAATCTACACAATGAGATTGCCAGAGTGAAACTTGTCTCAATTGTTTGGCTTATCAACCAGATAATATTGGTGTTTTAACCTAGGTTTCAGGATATTTTGCGAGAACCCTAACCTCCCAGCTACGCTAATTCCCACTAAGTAAAGTATATATCAAAGTTGGTAAGTTTAAAGGATGAAGAGAACAGATGAGGTACCTAGCTATTTCTACTTCTTTGGTGAGACTGAGAAGTGAGTGAGTATTGGGTGGAGTCTTATGATCCTGCCATGAATCAAACCAAAAGTGCATCACTTTCCTCTTCTCATTAGCGTACTATGCAAACAAAAACAGAACAAAAATTATTATATACAGATTAAACAAACACATTTAAGTGAATAAAAATGTACACTATTTAGTACCTCAAGATAATTAATGAATTTATAAAACTTGGTTTAGCAGAGTTTGCTCTCTTGTAAGTCTTATAGAAATAATTGTCACAAAAAAAGTAAATTATTTAATTTATTTGTAATTGTTGAGGACTATAACTTAAATTTTAGTCAATTAAACATGGTTATTCAAGCTATGATCGAGTTAAACAAATGAAAACTCTAGTGCGAGTAGGCTTTGTCCTCTAATAAAATTAATTTAATGTGAACAAGTCCATGTATGTTTAAAGCAGGATAAAATAGTGAATGTGTCGTGTTAAACACCATTACTGTTCTTCAGAATAACCTGGTCACTTAAAAATCAACTTAATTAAATTGGTGATCAAATCCACAGCACAAGAAGGTATAAAAAATGAATAAACATTTCATAAGTTTTAAAAATCTTTCTTTCAACTCTAAAATTTTAAAATAAAAAATCCTTTTGTAATTTTCCTTATGATCCGAGAGATAAAAGTTGCAATTTTTTCATGGTTTACAAGTTATTGTAGCAAGAACCTTAGCTGAACAATAATATCATCAGTGATCATATTAAAGAATAATTTCATTAGGATGATTTTGCTAGACTTTACTGAATTAAAAAAAAAAAAATAAATAAACCTAAATATAAGTGGAAACAATCAATTTTCAGCACTAAAAACACTGACATATATAAAACCGAATGCCCAGCCAAGTCAACAGTTTTAATAGCTGTGCAGATTATTTCTAAAGCTGGATGAATTGATGAAGCCATACAGATACATATTAGAAAGGTGAAAAAACGTTACTAAACTCAAACCAATCCACAGGTCTCAGATAACTGTGGAAAAGTATAAAGGATCTAGCTTAGAGCTAGATAAAGGATCTAGAAATGTAGGAAGAATCTTCAAGAGTAATTAAAAATAGATATCACTAGACCAATGTCAAATATGGAAGGCAGGAAATACTGTTATAAGCAGGCAAAACGTCTTCTCAACAACTGCATCAAAAGAATCATTGGCTAAAACCAGTTATCAATTAAGAGCTTTGTTGCAGCCCTGCATACTACAATGTTGAAAAGGGAGTAAGCCAAGGAATTTAAAGTCAGAATTGAAGAAATTGAACTATTAACGTTAATAGTTCTCAGTCAATACATCAAATTAATTGTTAATAGTTCTTTCAAACTAATTGCTTTACACCTAGTTAGTAAGAAAGAATACTTTTTTCTCTTAAAATTTATGCAGCCTTGAGTAAAACAAAATTTCATTCTTAATATGATGATATCAAGGTTATTCATAACTTCTCTTCTTTAAAATAAAACAGCTTTAAGAATATTGTTAGTTTTTTGGTAATTATTCCATACTTGAGGAAATTTTCAATTATAATTAAGAAATATGTAATAGTGATAACTTGTGGATATAAATATTATTACACCTGTCAGTGCAATTCAACAAAGTTAGATGGAAGCAGCTGACCTGTAAGTCTAGCGTTCTGACTATGTATCCATCCTTATTGTTAATGGCAGCAGTGGTGACGGTGAATGGTCCATAGTTGACACTAGAGTTAAGCTCCATAGGAAAATAAGGTTCACACTTAGACTTTGATTTCTCCCATAGTTTGGTGATCATCACTATCACCGGCGCTTTTTCTGACCACACCATGCACCAAAAATCTGTCAATGTGTGTGCCAGCGGACCTTGAGTCCCAATAAATGCTTTCTCCTCTCCATCATATCCCTGAAAAATAAAACAATTTAAACATTGAAAATTTAACGGTCCAATAAATTAATTGGTTTTTGTATTTATGCTTTTATTGTAAGTGAATTTCTCAATAAAGAGTTGTCCCAAACTAGAGAGGTTGGTTTGAGTTTTATATTGGCCCTATTCATCCCTTGTCCTTATCTAGAGAGTTTGATATTGGCACTATTAATCCCTTGTCCTTATCTAGAGAGTTTGATATTGGCCCTATTCATCCCTTGTCCTTATCTAGAGAGTTTGATATTGGCCCAGTTCATCCCTTGGTTCTTATCTACAGAGACTGTTTTATCTAGCAATATTCTCTCTTTACTTAATATGAGTCTGGCATTATTATAATTTAGCAGAGCACAGAGAGCTATGCTAATATCTTATCAAATTGTGTAAACTTCAAATATTTCCTATGTTCTACACTCTTTATTTAATTTAGTATCGAATGCACAGATTAAGAAGAGGGGGGAAAAAAGTAAACAATTAAAGAAATCAATATTAAACACTGATCCATACAAGTAAGGAGGGAATCTGCTTAAGGCTGGACCATCGATACATAAAAATATGATTTATAATATTTTTAGCGTTGCTATTGAGCAATTATTATAGCGTGACGATATTATATCATCTTTTGGACAGATGTAAGATTGTAATGTAATATTAATGCCTAGTTGTTGTTTCAAAGGCTTAATTCTTGTGTATTAATGTTATAATTGAGTAAAAATATACAATCATTACCTTCTGACACAAAAAGTTTGAAATATTAATAATGAAATAGAATTTTCAAAGTGAACTCACTCTAATATAGTTGGCATTAATATAGCCAGCCAGATTGTCATTTGAAGGGTCCTCTGTGGGAAGTCTGACCCTTGTAGCTTCATTTGGTATCACAGACATGTATCTGAAAACCACAAAATTTCAATTATCAGTTCGTTGAGTATAACAAATTATATTTAACGGAACAAAAGAGTAAAACAAATAAGGCGACAAACATACCTGTTTTTGGCCCATGAGCCAGGTACAGTGACCTTGTCAGGTATGTTAAGCGGAAGTTCACAGAACTCCCTGTGTATAGAGCGAACATCTTTCAGGCAGATACGCAATTGCTGCCTGTTCAATACGTTACCTACTGATAGCAAAAATTCTTCTGTCGTACTGAAACAAAAATAATAATAAAAAATATAAATAACATAATATAAAGATTCAAAAAATTTTATGTTAAACACAAAGAGAGTTCTTTCATTCCATCATTCATTGGTTCCTAAGAAGAAGATGTCACACACCTTTTATCAGGAGTCTAGTATCGTACACCGATAGATTCCAAAATGGGGATAGTGAGTCCAAGTGAGGGAGCTGGCTATCAATAAGTTAAGGTGACTAACCGTCATGGGTTCGATCCCCTGCCATGATGCTCTGATAAGCATCTGTGAATTGAGAACAAAGCAGGGTGATGTCCGCCTCTAAGCGGTTCTATTCCCCTATGCTTTGATGCTCTGATTTATACTGCTCACAAATATGGTACACACCATACCTGCTTTGGCAATATAATGTACAGAGGCATGATGTATGAAGTAAATGAAACTCTTCACCTCATATATATATATATATGGTGGATAGTTTACTAGCCTCGTACTAGTAAAAGGGTCTAAAATGTGGCCTCATTGCTTTCTTTTAATCGTCTAACTAGTACAATTCAAGTACGTGGCAAGAGACCTAGGAAATAAATTTCTCTTGAAGAAATTATAAAGAAAAAAAATAATAATTAAAATAACCTATGGAATACTACTAAAGATAAATTATAGAAGAAGGAGCAAAATGTCTATATATATGAGGAGTGATTACCATTCCCTAGTGGGAGTGACGGAGACTCCCTGAGAAGTCTGTATAAGATCTATAGTTAGAGAAGCACTGGATCCTCTTCTCTCGAGCAGTCCTTTAGGTTTGCCCCTCACACCACCTGATTGTTCCCTACCAGTACAGCTGCTATCTGAACTTTCACCTCCGCTGTAGTTTATTATATTACTTGCAGCTTCACCTGGAAAAACAAAATACAATCTAATTAGCTCAAACTATACATGGTTTTCTCAGGAAAAAGATGGAATCAACAAATTACAATACAGTAGAGCCTCGCTTACACGACAACCTCAATTACAAGTGCAATTTTCAAATTCCCTTGACACACCTCAATAACAAGACTGTTTCCCTTATCGTTGAGACACTTCTTATCGAGGCTTTACTGTAATACAAACGATGTGATACACATTAAATATTTTTATTAGGACATGGTCTATTTGTATAAATTGTTATCAACAAATAATCTTTTGGGACCAAGAACATTATATCCTATTATTAGGTAGGTAACCTGTAGTGGTTCACTCAGCCTATCATTAGATTTACACCAGAAGTGGATTGTTCACTTATGGTTGGCAACACTTAAGTAACATAAGTCTAAAACTGCATACACCCAAATTTTTATTATAATTTAATTTTAATTTATTTACTTTAATCCACTATATTTTGCTACTAATCCAGCTGATTTATTATTTATTATTTTTCAAAATCTAGAAAACCACTATCGGACCAAACCTATATGAATAAAACACTTCCTTTCTAAGTCAAAATATGGTCTTTTAAATTTTTCAAAACACTTGCTTTAAATCCTTAAGCATTGGAACTCAAAAGGTTTAATCTGCACATTAGTTCCCAAGAGGGGATGAAGTGTACTTTTTTCCAGTAGGGTTTAATCTATTTTTGAATTGTCTTGGCATCAACCCAGATGTTTTAAAGCAGGCATCTGGAAATTGAATTAATTCAATAAGTAGTTCTCTAGTTATCATATACAATAAAAAATCACAGGGAAGTACTTGCTTCCAAGTACTTTTTAGGGTTTTGTAGATGATAAAGCATACCCGTTATGTAATTATGATTTTTATTCTGCGATCCCAAGAATCCAGGGTTCGATCCCCCAGGGGGTCACAATGTTTTTTATCGGTAATAACGAAAAGATAAATTAAATTTTTTCGGGAAATTTTCATCACCCAACTATACGATATAACCATAAATAATTTCGAAATTTTTGGACCAGCCATTATATAAAGTTTGGGGGTATATTTTGACTTATAAAACCAATATCGTATTAAAATTGGAAATATATATTAAATATTATTTTTATTTATTTATTTTTTTTTAGAGCGATTCTAGGGAGCGTATGCACGGATTTTCAGAAGTACCAATCCTGGTTTTAAGGTTGTTTAATTTTTCTTGCCAGTATTCTTCAATTGTGGGCACTTTTGTGTCTATATGAAGGTCTATGTTTCTGACGAACCACGGGACCTTCATAGTCATCCGGATGATTTTATTTTGCTGAGTTTGTACTTTTCTTAGGTGGGTCTTGGCTGCACTTCCCCAAATTTCAATCCCATATGTTACTGCGGGTCTAATTATCGTGTTATATAGGAGGATACCATTGTATGTTGTTAAGTTTGACTTTCTGTTGATTAAAGGGTAGAGCTGGCTGATAGCTGCTTTTCCCTTGTTTACAGCCTTTTCTATGTGGGATTTCCATGATAGTTTCCTGTCAAAGCGTATGCCTAGGTACTTTACTTCATTTTCCCAATTTATGCTTACATCATTCAGTTTTACGTCTATACGAGGGGGTGTCCTCTTTTTAGTGAAGATGGTCCCAATGGTTTTTTCCTTGTTTATATTTATTCTCCAATCTTTGAACCACTTCAGTTACCACCAACTCTAGTTAAGAACTTCTGCATATTTTTCCTGTGGTTGGGTCAAAAAGTTGCACCAGTGTTCCAAATTTCAGCACTTTCCCTTAAACGGTTTGGGCCCTATGAACCAAAGAGGGACGGACGGACGGACACATCACCCTCGGCATAAGGGTTTTGAGAAGTATCTACAAAACCCTAAAAAGTAATTTGTTGGTGTATATCTTTACACAGCCAAATGAACCATGCTGAAAATCAAATCTAAAAAGCGGAGGATCTAAATTAAGTGGAAGACTCAAGCCTGTATAATAACCGTGACTATTCAGCCACAAAAAATCTTAGCAGCTTAATTTTCTCTATTGCCCATTTTCAAATAGGTTGGCTTTTGGAAGAAAATGAAGTGTTTCCTTAAGATCAGGGATCAGAAAAACTGCTATATTATTTAGATTATTACAATAAATATGAAAGTTTAAGTACAGTCCACTAATATGGTTGCCACATCACTTCTTTATTTAAACAAAACTTTATTATATACCTAATTTAATTTTTAAGACAGTAATGGTCTAACAGTCATGGTACACAGATAAATCCAATCACCTTTAACCCTTCGTGGCACGGCTATAGTGGACCATTAATGAGGCACGGGCGGCATATTATACATTTTACTTTATGCGCCAATACATTTTTTAAACCATAAAGAAGTCAAATCAAGATTATCATGATTGCGTTTTGGAAATATTGAACTAAGAAGTCAATAAATGCATTACAAATTTATTTGTTAATGATATCTTCATTTATAAAAATAAAAATGACTGTAAAAAAAATTAGTAATTACTCCTTCAGCGTTCTGACTTAGTATCGGGCTTTCAACCTTAATTAATTATTATTATTTGTCAAAGTCCTAAGTTAACTCCTCACAACCATCATCCTAATTCGACAACTCTTGCAACCGAAAAATATTGATCGGAAGGCATGGTGGCACAGGCGGAAAATACAGTACCCCAAGACAAATAAACTCGGCAAAACAATGCAGAACGAAGCAATAATCAAAGCAGACTGTTTCATCTGTTTTAGGGGTCTCTAGTGGTTGGGTAAAGTGAGGGATTATATTTTAGCATCGCTAATCTGTGATTTACAGGAACTTTTTTTACTCGTGGTGCACTCAATGCACCAGCCTGTGTTTTGAAGGGTTAATTAGATAAATGAGTAGTACCTGGTACATGGGTGGTAGTGGTTGGCCTGATGACTGGGTGGCAGATCCACTCCTCACTGCTCTCCCCCTGGTTCTTATCACTCATCTGCTTCTTGTACCACACTATCACCTAAAAACAAAAATCACCATTAGAAACCAGATGATAATGACATTTATACTACTTAAATCCCAGCCTATATTAAACAGGTAGAAGGATAAAGCACAAATAACTTTCTTACAAAACCTTATAATGAAAATTGAAGAGAATTCTTCCACTAACTCTTAAAAAAAGATACAAGTTTTAAATTTAACACTTGAATAAAATAAGTAATTTAATTAGTAAGTTTTAATCCCTACAAAAGTGAAGGCTATGGGTTCAAGCCCACATGTTCTTGTTTTAAACCTAATACTATCTTTTAAAGTGCTAATGTAAAGACAGTTAGCAAATTCCAGTAACAATAAAAGTAGAACCACTCACCTCAAAAAAAAAATCTGATTGATCCTTACGCCTTAAAATTTTTTCTAAAATTCAAAATATAACTGATGCTCTGATTAAATGAGCACGAGTTGTTTGAGTCAAACCAACTTTTACATTAATTAACCCCCAAAAACTAAACAATAAAAACAAACTGGATTTCAACTAAAACCATGTTATTTTTCTCAAAAAAAGTTTAGTTTTGAAATTTTGTTTTGTCACACAAAACTGTTTTTTATTTATCAATTTTATGTCCTATAATTGTAACTGAATGATTATTTGTCTTGTGGTTATGTAGGCACCTGTGAAGTTTGAGTTGGAGGGGGGAAGGAATCTAAACTTTGATTTATAGAGGTTGTCCACGGCTCCAAAAACAAAATAAATTCATCTTATCAAGGTTTTTATTTTAAAATATCCTACTTATAGAGGTAATGGTAAAGGAAAACACTATAAGGATATGAAGGAGATTAAAAAAAAAAATTGAGTTATCGAAGAATTCGAGTTATTGAGGTTCGAGTTATCGAGAGTCGACTGTATGTCTGTTACTACAGAGAGGTCTATAATATTACTCACCGCATCTCAGGGTTAACAAGGAAAGTAGCACCACCACTAGATTAAGAGCTGTTTATGAAAACACCTACAGGCTCATTAAATTGCTAACGGGTCCAAATTTACATTTAGATTTGAGGCAAGTGATTTTAAATTCTAGAAAATATCTGATTGCTGTGGATATATCTGTGTCAGTGGATATTCGTCAAATGTATCTCCAAATCAAATGCAAAAGGATGATAAGTTGTATTGGAATATGTTATACAGATTTGACAAAGCTCTAATTATAGCCAAAAGAACGTCTAAATAATATGAAGGTCCCGATTATCTTAAGGCGTCTCAAGTGATTCACAGCTCCATTTATATGGATGACATTCTAACTGGCAGATACACCATTGAATGAAAACATGGATAAGTAATTACAAAGAGATGCAGGACTATAGAGAGGATTGTGGTAATGATAACCATGTATTGTTTTTTCCTCTTCTGAAAATCACATATACTTAAAATTTTGGACATGCAGTGGAATCCACAAGATAAAAATTGATTTTAAGTCATTACATGTTATCAATTGACTTTTTGATGTTATCAAAAAGAGCAGATTTCTGGGTAGTAGGAAGGGTTTTCGACCCTCTTGGATATCAGTCTCCAGCAGTTTTTAGAGCAGAAATATTTCTTCAACAATTGGGGAGCCATAAGCTGGAATGGGACGACCAGATTCCAGAACTACTTGCATATTCTTGGAGAAGACCCACTGAATTGGAATCTATCAAAATACGTAGGTGCTTATTTTCATCCAAACCTACTTAAAGGACATTAATTACATTTTCCAATGCCTCTTCGTTGGGATATGCCACAGTAATTTACTTGAGGATATACTATCATAATGAAAAACTGGCTATTTGGTTATTAGGAACCACCTGGTTTAACCACTTAGGGTCCAATAAATGAAATGAAGCCATTAATACTTGCATTTGAGAAACAATATGAGAAAATTTTTATTTAATAATAGTCAGCTAACCCAAGAGGACAAATGTTATTTCATTGCATCATAGTTTTTGCAGACCTGGTATTGCCACTTGCATTATCATTAAAAAATTATCAAATGTTACCAAATAGTGAATACAATTATTTTCATAAAAGTTAATTACCTTGGTACTGCAAGTGACACCCATATAGCGTAGATCTTAAAGCAATATGAATAGAAAAATAAAAATTGACTTGTCAACAAGAAAAATAAAATTGATTCATCCTACATTATACCTTGAGAACGTTATAATACAGTTATCTGCAGACCTAACTTAATAGAAGAAGTAACAAAACATCATCCGGTTCTTATTTAAACCAAGCCAAAGTATCTTGCAGGTATATCCAGTTTGAAGCAACCCACACCACATGCATTGCACTATAGCTAGCCTAAGCCTAGCAGTCTAAGCCTCTGCTGTGAAGAGATCAAGAGAACTTTTCTCTTGTTCATCAGATCATTGGTGTAACCAAATTTGTTTAAACCAGTTTGCATTAAATATAATATAAAGTGGTTTCATGACCACTGATCAATTTTGCTATTTACGAGGACAGATTTTTCAGCATTAACCATGAGTCATCTCATATGAAGCACTAAAGCCTAGACAGAGTGTACTTGAGTCTTCTGTAATATCTCATTACAACTATTTTTTGTCATATGTCCTGGGCACCAGTATCTCATAACCATTCCCGATTGCCACTGGGTCCTTATAAACTCCATCCTGCCATCTATAACTGGGGCGCCCTCATTTTTAACAGCATCTTCTGTAGAATACATTTCAGGACTTTATCTCCGTCATTCTCTAAATGCCAAGCCATCATTAAGCTATCAAGTCTTAATGAATCTAACTATATTTTTCCCCCTTTGATCAATAGTTCTTTATCATATCATATCCTCCATATGCCCTGAGTAAGTTCCACAAGCTGAGTGGTTGCACGGTAAAAACAACTAATTTTAAGGGTTACTTTCTCATCACATCATATTGACATATTTTTAATCATATAATCTAATCATGTAATCATATTTCTCATCACATCATATTTAATTGGTATGCCCCAATTAGAGTTATGCTAACAATTTAGGGCTAACAAGAAGAGCACTGCATCTCTTATAAAGTATGTTTACTTACGAGCAGAGAGAGGAGGAGACAGAGTGGTACAGCTGCCAGAGCTAAGATAGGTTGATCTCCTGGTTCAACTGCCTCCACTTCGACACTCCCTTCCTCATCCATAACAGCATTATCTAAAACAATACAGCAACATAATATTAAAAACAAAAAATAACTAATCCAATTTGCTTTAGGCCGATCGGCCACCAGAAGCTGAGCGGAGCGGAGCGGAGTGAAGCTGAGTCCAAGGGGTGCGGCAACCGAAAGCGGAGCGGAGTCGAGCGGACTGTAGCGGAGTCTGCCTGACTCCGCTCTTTTTTCGTTAGCGTGAACTAAACTAGTACACCCAAAACTTTTAAATAAGATAAGAGATGATAAAACAGGATTGATACAAACTATCGGAGAGCTGTAACAGCTGAATTAAAACCCTTTTTTTAAATACGCCAACACTAAATAAAGATTGAAAGAGAGATTAGATGGCTAATAAGACAGAGAAAATAAAGAAAATAACTATTTAATTGTGATAAACGTTTCCACCAATTATTAATGTCGTCTTCAGTCAAAAATTCAAACAAACATATACAACAGTAATTCAAGGTAATTATAATTATTCATTATAAATTTTGACACATCCTTCTAATCCCACTGAAATCAAGTTTTAATTAAGAACCACTGTATAATAAGACGAATCTCCTCGATGAATAGTTGTTATGAAGATCACTTATACTACCTACCATTGATTTGTCTTTGTACTTATTGTTATTATATATTTTTTAGAATGTTATAAATTGTTACTAGTTTTGTTCAATATTTTTAATTTATATTTATACGAGTACATATTAACATTTACTGGTTTTTTCGATGTCGGTATGTTAAACCAACGTGCCATTGTTAAACGTCTTAACTGTTAACTTTTTTATTTTAGACCCTCTCTTATGGAGGTAGTATATTATATAATAAAACAATAATGACGTATGTAAGTATATTTTTTACTGAATGCAAATCTTAATTAAAAATTAATTTCAGTGGGATTAGAAATATTGTCAAAATTTAAAATTTGTAATTATAATTACTTTAATTATAATTACCTTTATTGACCTTTTAATGACCCATTGTGCAGTCGAACGGGACTAAAAACCCAAAGAAAAAAAAAAAATTACTTTAATTTAATTCTAACATTCAACGAAATATGCTCCATGTCTGTGTGTCTGTGTATCTGTGTGTCTGAAACGTACGACGATAACTTGAGTAAAAGTTGACCGATTTTTATGAAATTTGGTACACATGTTCATTTTACCAATATTCAGGACGAGTTCGTTGGACAACATTATCTGTCCAAGCTTTTACGCGCAACGCTCGCGTAAACGTGCGGATCAAAATTAAAATTTGAATTTTAGGACGGGAGAAAATTCTATCTTTATCTATTCGATGAGACGATAATTTTATGCAAATAACATTTTGTTGTAAAACCAACAGCGACACCGCTATAAATTAATAAAGATCGTTAAAACATACACATATTTATTGCAAAACGCTCGCTTCAATGACAGAGCCACACGATGCCTAGTGTTATATATTATGCATGTTCAAATTTTAGAATAAAACAAGGCTGAAGATGACATTAATATAATTGGTCGAAACGTTCCTCAAACGAAATAGTGATTTTCTACACTTAATTAGCCATCTAATTTCTCGTTCATTTATCTACAAGAGTGTATTAATCAATTAATAAACAGTTCATTCATTTAATTTTTTAATAATATTATTGTTGTGGGTGGAGGGGGAAGCGGAGTCAGCTTCCAAAACCGACCGTCAAAGCTGAGTCGAGATGCGTCGCTAGGCTCAGCTTCGCTCCGCTTCGCAACCGGTGGCCACCCCTACATTTTAAACAATGGGATTCGTTTTCACAAGCGGAGTCAACTACGCTCCGCTCAGCTTCTGGTGGCCGACCAGACACACACTAAAACTAGGCAATACAATATCATATACATATACAGTAGAGCCTCGATAAGAAGTGTCTCTAGGGGATACGGGAAACAGTCTTGTTATTGAGGTGCCCTTTTTGTTGAGGATCATGTTATCAAGGTTATTTTGGTTATCAGTCGTGTTATCGAGGTTAATAGGTGGGGTTTTCAAGTCTAGACTTGTTCAAGGTGCCTCATTCCTGTATAGTCGCGTTATAGAGGTTGACTTATGTATAGTTGCGTTATAGTGGTTCTGAGTTATGTTATGAATTGGAAAAAATCTGTGTTATTGAGTTTGTTTGGATTTAACATTATGTGTTATGGCAATCTCAAGGGGATAAAAAAAAAACACCTAATGATAGAGAAATTTTATGAGATACCAATTAAGGATAAAGAAAGATGTCTCTTTGCCACAAGTAATTTAATTGCAGTCAGTTTTCAGCCATTAGTATTTATCTTCAGTGACAGTGGGAAGAGATGAATTGTAAATGAAAGAGTTATATCGAGTAGAGATAAAGGGTTACATCTGACTCAATATTTAACTTTAAGCCTCAACTCCTGCACTAACATACTCTTTCATAGTTCATTCACTTGTGGTAGAAAGGCAACTATGTACAATTAAGCTAGATATGGGATCGTATATGGAGGTCATCTTAAAAGAATAAATACAATAAAGTACGAAGATAGGATGCGAGGAAGCTATGTGCCACACCAATTGGCAGTCTATTTTNAAAAAAAAAAAAAAAAAAAAAAAAAAAAAAAAAAAAAAAAAAAAAAAAAAAAAAAAAAAAGATTTAGTGGGAAATTAAAGTTTATTTCATGACGGAGATTGACGTAAGACTCAACAATGAGATGTACAAAGAAGTTATTTATTAGGGGAGAGAGGTGTTTATTCAGCCATACTTAGGTGACTACACTGCTTATACATAATGTTAAATTTGGATCTTCAATTACAGTTTGTAAAGTTCTATACTTAACCAGATGTTATTGTTATCACATTGGAAAACTGAACAATAATGGGTCCAAGCTACCTGAGATTACAGTCCAATGATGGACTGCATAAACTATTAAGTTCACAATTCGATTCAACTAACTATAACGAATACTAAGAACACATACTAAGTTTATCTGTATTAACATGATTATAGTTGGTTGTAGATTGAGGACGCCATGTGGTGGTAGTTCCCATGTGATGAGGACCCGATCTAGCGCTGACTAGCAACGCTCTCCTAATCTCTTCTGCTCCCTCATTCCTCTCTCCTTGTGCAGCCGACCACCTCTCTATAACGTTTCCTTCACATCCTAAAACAAAAATTACATCAAATATTAATATTACTACAGGTAAATTTAAAGCATAACAATCTTAATACAGTAGCACCTCAATTAACTGGTTTTCTCACTTAACCGTCAGGCCAAATACACCTCACTTTCTTCTCATATGAGATACAGCAGCCACAAAAAAGCTTGAACACTGAAGGACTAATTTCAAACAACCAAAATAATTTAAAAATTTCCCCTTTTTCGATTTCAATTTCTGTGACTGGCTGTTAATCAAGGTTCTACTGTAGTCTAAATTTTATTATTGTTAAAGACATAATAGGATGGCTCTTGAAATACTGGATTGAAGATATTAAAGATTATTGGAAAATAAGTTTTTTAAAGTTTAGAATCTTTTTTCTGAAATAAAAGCCTTAGAATTTTTGGTTAAGCTGAGAACAACAAGAGAATACTATCCGTATTTTAAAGCCTAATCTACACTAAAAAAACATTTGTTATGAAAATTTTTAAAAAGTGTTCCCAAAGATTTGTCTGAAAAACACGTCTCATAAGATTGTTTGTGAAAGTTTATATTTGTTTCCCATCCTCTATGGGAAACAACAAACATGCAAACATTTGTTTTTTTTTTTTTGTTTTTTTTTATCTTACAAGGGAAATTACAAACATACAAACATTTGTTCAAATATTTGCAAACAGGTTTTTAAGCATGTTTTATACAAATGCTCAGCATTGTAGCAGTTGCAGACAAATGTTTTTTGATGTTCACAAGGCTGTGATCATGTGATTCTCAAGATGTAGAGTTTTTTTATGTTTATAAAATTCAATTGATATCTCAATGGTTTTTATGATCTGAAATAGGCCAAGAAAAGTTGAATAAGATAATCTCCGCCAAGAAAAAAAGAAAAAAAAAAAACAAGAATATCTATGTTTAGATTTAAAAAAAAAAAAAAATTTAAATGGGTCAGCAAGAAAAAAATAAATATATTTTATAGTAAACTTGTATTTTTTGCAAAAAAAAAAAAAAAAAGCTCTTTTCCATGGGATATACTATAAATAAAGATATCTTCGATTGCACAAAACAGGAAATTAGTGTCGAGAGGAAATTGTAATGGGGCAGAATACGATTGCAAAGCCAATAGTTTTTTCTCAGTAATTTCATAGAGGAAACGATTGTATATAAACATGACTTCAAGTAGCTTCCAATTCTCTAGTAAGGAAGGAGAGTTTAGAGTTGGGGAGAGCTAAGATAAGTAACATTATTTACAAACAAACCACTGCCAGACCTAAAATAAGACTTAGTTGAGTTAACTCTTGGTTTCTTCACTCAATTTTCTATTCATAGGCTCGAGAATCAATTATTATTTTAAAAATAAAAAGAAATAACAGAAATTTGATATGATAACAAATGTTTTCAAAATTATAACTATTGTAAAATTGTTGTTTTTTTAAACCAAAATAATCCATTAAAAATAATGTAAGATATTTTATATATAAGAAATATTATTCCATTGACAAAGATAACAAATTATTTTCATTCATAATAAAATACTTTAATTCCTATGAATGAATGGTTTATCAATAAAGATAAGTTTTCATTCATGAACATAAAAAAAAGGCATTATAAATCGAAAGTAATAATCAAATGATAACGGTGGAATTTAGACCCTTTTGAATAACTGAGTAATGTGCTGATTATTTTTTAATCATTCATAACAAATCATTTATTCAAGTTTTATTTCTGTTGTTGTTGTTGTGTAAATATGTTTCTTTTACGTCCTGAACAACATTAGGTTATTATAGGATGGAGGATTCAGCCACTTTACATCATCTACTGGATGTAATCATCAGTAAATAACATGAGTCACCTCTAAGGGATCTCAACTTTCAAGATATGTCAGTATCTTAAATATAATCAACTCTCAAGATATGTCATTATCTTAAATATATCTTAAATAATCTAGACCTGAATTCCAAGGGGAGTTGTGAGAACACTAACCACTTTGTTACCTCAGTCCCTTACATAGTTATTGTAAACCAAGTAATACCAGTGTAAAACTTGAAATAAAACTGTAGACTACACTAACATAAGATAAAAATAATAAATTAGGGATTATTGTAAACCAAATAACATATTTATTGTTAACCAAATAAAACCAGTGGGAAACTTGAAATAAAACTGTGAAATACACCGACATCAGATAAAAATAATAAATCAGGGATTTCAAGGGATTTATTAAATTTTTCAGGCATCCCTTATCATAATTTCATATTTGCTTGGTGACTTATGTTTTTGTTTATATATTTGTTTAACAATTAGATTTTAAGGCTTTAACATAATATTGCGAATAAGGCTATAGTTTAGTATGAAATAAGTTCTTTTTACAAATTCAATTTTTATAACTTTTATGTAGTATTCATACTACGGAACGTTTAAATCTTAATTTAAATCAAATTATAATTATTATTTACAAAGGGAGACAGACAGAGAATTTTTACAATGAGAAAACTAAGGGCTAAATCCGTCCAAAAGTTTAAAAGAAGAGCGATCCTTGTGCAACAGCTACAGTGAGTTGAATAACATGTTATTCTGACCATATGGGAGTCAGCACTGCAATATCCTTAGGGAAGAAAAATTTAATATCAACACTGACAAGTTAAAATAAGAAAAAGAAGGGTAAATTGGCTATTCAAGAGTAATACTTAAAGAGCTCAGATTGATAGCCAGGTGAATGTTAAAATAGACTTAAATAATTACAGATATTTTGGAGTGAGATTTTGAAATGTGAACCAAAAATGTGGAAATGTGAACCAAAATAAAATTCAAAATGTGGCCTTTTGGTCGGAAGAAATGGAATTCTCTGTCACGGCGTTTTTAGGGAGTACATTATGCAAGTCAGTTATATAGCAGCTTCTGTCGCCAGAGATATTCTGAAGAAGACTGGGTTTTAAGTTAAGTGAGTCTCAATGTTTTGAACCCAATTCAGGAGGTAATTCTCACGGATAAAATGATACAACATAGAATGGCGCTAGATGGGAGTTATTAGTAACTGGGATTGTTGCTAATGATTTAATTATTGCAGACTTCCTTGACAGCGAATGTCTTCTAATCCTTAAAAGGTTTTGGTACCTAGATAATATATGTTTGACTAGAAATATCATATAAAATATGCACCTCAGAGGAAATTTCTCTTAAAAAGTAGAATATTTATGCAAAAATAGGCAATAATATGCACTTATGCCGGAAATATGCAATTATATGCAATAATGCCCGAAATATGCAAAATATGCAATTTTAAATTTGAATTTAAAGTGGCCTAGTGCATTCCAAACATCATAATTCGTAAAGAAAAATCACTTGGAGCAATAAAAAAAATATATGCAAATATGCAAAATCCGAACTCTAATCATGACTCACAAACCGATGTTATGAACTCGTTTATAAAACCAAAACAAACCAAATCTCAAACATAGGTCATCTAAAGGTTAGATAGTTTTATTCAATTTACATCAATTTGACGCTATTATACTCAGCTTCCATTTATTTCTCCATAAGTGTCAGTTTTAATTTTTTGTCTCTCTCATTTTTCAAATGATAACTGATTTAAAATAATTTAAATTTGATGCACATTCAACTGAATTTTATGAATATAAGAGTGAATTTATAGATATTAAATTATGTCATACAGGATGCAAAACATCCTATTGTAACATCCTCGGGAAGGAAAACTTAAAAATAATTACATGATATATTTGTTTATCATTATTTTTCTCTTTTAATATCTTCAGTTCAATTCTGATAAGTTATAGAAACACAAAATATCGCAACAATTGGTAACCAAACGTATTAAGGATTAGTAGATCTCAGAGATTTAATATGCTCTCCCAAAACCAAATTTCGAGAATTTTTTTTTTTTTACCTCTACGAATAGAGGTAAGTAAATAATTATTAAACTAGATAATATAAATAAATTACTGATTAACAATTGTGTAAATTAAGTTTTTTGAAATTTTATTACATCTTATTACACCTAAAGCAGATTTGTTAACAAGTATTTCAACTAATCCAACTTCATTTGACTTTTTTTTATTTCAACTGCTAATTTGTTTTGTAAAATAAAATATAAAAATAAACCAAACTAATTCTAACCACATTATTCGAAAAATACATTTTTTACAATGTATCTGTAATTATTTCGTCGGATATAATTGAACCAAGTTGTAAAAAGAAGATCTATTATTCAACTGACTATGCTTGCTGATATAACAATCGCAGCAGGCTAGCCATCTTGCTTCACTGTTTAACATTAGAATCTAGAATATGAGTACTTCCCTAAACCTCAATGAGATTTAGAGTGCAAACTCAAAGAATGGTGTTTAATACCTAGCAGTGGATAATTTAAACTTTCCTAAAAGTAAAATGCGTACCTCGAATTAAAGGTACTTATTTGATGGTTACAGGCACAATAAATTGTTACATAAATAACACACCAATTTCAGCAGACTAACTAATTTTACAGCTCTACAACTATGCTCTTCATGGAAAATAATTTTTTGACATGTAAACAACCCTTGATTGTAATAGTAAAAGACAAGAAATAATATGCATCAAGGCACAAAGAGAACATTTTACATTAAACAGAGATAGAGGGGGAAATCGTTATTGAAAGTGGCCTAGGAAGCAAAAGTGGTAAAAAAAAGATGCACTGTTAATAGCCTGAGTAACTAATAAAATGAATCCCAATAAAAACACTTGTGTAAAAAAAATAAGCCAAGTCTTGCATAAACCGTTGTGAGATCATTGGTTTAGCCAAGTCTCCCCCTGTCCAAGTAAGTTCTACTAAGTCTCATTCATCCAGTACAAGTAAGGGATGTTGTTTGTCTCTCCCCCTTCTCTAATCTTTGCCTCCCACAAACTTTTCTTTCCTAAATCACTCTATACGTTTAAATTTAAAAACATTTTCTAACTTGGCAATTACTCAGCACAAATAGGTTAAAAAGTTTATTGTTATTTAATTTTTATTTTTCCTATGGTTTATATTTATTTATATGGTTATATTCCTATGGTTTATGCAGTGTCGTATACATTTTTGTATCCTCGTGCTGTGTATTTGCCAGTTAGAAAATGTTTTTAAATTTAAACGTGTAGAGAGATTTGGGAAAGAAAAGTTTGTGTTTGTGAGGGACAGAGAATAGAGAGGGAGGACAGACTAACCATATCCCTTACTAGTACTGGAAGTATTAGACCTAGTAGAACTTACTTGGACAGGGGGAGACTTGGCTAAACCAGTAATCTCACAACATTTTACATGAAACTTGGCTTACTTTATTTACACAAGTATATTTGTTGGGATTCACTTCTTTTTGTAAGTCATTTTCGTTTTCTTAGCCTCTTGTTCTTTTTGAACACATAATCTGTACAGATTATATAAGAAGATTAAAAAGAGATAGAAAAGATAAAGAAAGGACATAATAGGAAATAAATATTAACAGGAACTTACTATCATTGTTTAGAAGGAGGGGTTTAAAATGAAAAGACAAAGTAACAACGTATGTAATACATAGGGTGTTCTAATTGAACTAATAAGTTATCTGGTGTACACGTGCACACGAGCGGGAAGTGTATGTTTATAATCTCCGAGCTCAAAACTCAATAAAGATCAATCACTCGTATTGCGATTTTAAATTCTATTAAGGAGAGAGAGAGTAAAATAATACATAAGAAAGCGATAGTACCATAAAGTTATAATTTTGCTTCTAAGCTTACCGAAGGTAACGGAAGCTAAGTGATTATTCTGAAGAGCGAAAATATGGTCTCTGATTTCAAAAATTCCAAGACAGAAATCCGTTTCAGACATCAGGGATCATTTTTGGTTCCGTGTCTGTCTGATCGGTCTGTACATCAATTTTTGCGAACCGCAATATCTTAAAAACTACACGTTCAATTTTAATGAAATTTGGGTGGTAGGTAATAATTAGCCCATTGTTGGTCCCATATAAGTTTTAACCTTCTGCGCCTAATTGTTTCTATTCACAACAAACATACATTTATTTACACCTATAGCTTCAAAATAACTAATCTGATTTGAATGAAACTTTTATAGTTTATAGAAAGAAACCCGAAGATAGCCCCAGATTAATTTGAACTGTCTACGTTCATTAACTTTTGCTAAATTGATACTTTAATTCTTGTAAAATATCTAAACAATTTTGACACATTAAAAAAACGGGGAAAACAATTAAACCAATTAGACAATAATGGCTTGTAAAAGAATTAATACAATAAAGTACGAAGATAGGATGCGAGGAAGCTATGTGCCACACCAATTGGCAGTCTATTTTTTTAATTTTTACTAATTTTGCATACCCGATTTGTCAATTAGCCTTGAGAGGGGCAAAGATCACCAGATTTCTTTTTATTTTATAATTTTTCCTTTATTTGTACAAAACTCCGTCTATAAAAAAAAATTGCAGGATTGCTAGAATAATGTTGGGTCAGTAGATCAGTGACATAATAACAAAACTTTAGGCTCATATATCTTATTAACTAATATGGGTAGAGGCGTTAAATTTTTATTTCTGGAACATTTTGTAATGAACCCTGACTTAAAATTAATTTTACACATCTAAGTCCTAGCTTTAATTATATAATGAGGGGGGTACAAAATGCCACGAGATGGTTTCTGTAAAGGGTGGTGTGGCTGTGCTAGCTACGGCCGAGACACTACCGTGTTCTCAGATGATAAATACTATATTCATTTACAAATTATAAAAACAATCCTTTTTAATTTAGGGTATAATAAATCTATATTATGGAACCATAGACCGTTTCTAAAAGCTAGTTAGTATCATGCCGCATTGAGGTTTCAACCAAAATTCTGGGCTGAATTGCAGGAGATGATACGGTCGAGAATCGCTTGGCGGCACAACTTTGTTTAATTTATACACTTGAGAGATAATATTCCTTTGTCAAACATTACATTTGTATGATATAAACATTTGAGAAATTATATATGTATGATTTATTCATAGGAGAGTTGATATCCCTTTGTCAAAAGAATACGTTGGAGTAAGGCCCCACCATCTTTTCTAAAGACCGTATCATATTCTGCAGATTTACCAAATTCTGTTACAACAATAAATGAAAAAAATATATATTATATCGGTATATATATTGTTATTGTATAGCAAAAATTTAATTCATACCTGTGTGTTTCATCAGGTATGTGAATTGGTTATCATCAATAAACTGATAATAAGAAGGTTTCATTTTAACAGGTTATGGAAGAAAATGAAACAAAAAAATATTAATTTTCAACTCTGAGAGCATGCTACTCCTTCAGGGTATAATAATTTATTAATTTAATATTTCTCTACGGCTAAATTATATAAATTGTACTATATGATAGAAGTAAACATTATAATTGAGAAAGATATAAAGAGATTTATTTTCTAGGTATGTACAGTATTAAAGTTGATACGACAAAAAGATAAGGTATCACTCAAATCCACAATATAATCTAACTTTTAACCATTTGTAATCCATAAAATAATGTGTTTAACGAATAAATATTGTTTGTTGCTTCTTTGACAAACTTGTGAAGCATTTAAAAGGTAAACGAAATTATTAATTTCTTAAGATTTATTATTGATGTCGGTTATGATCACTTCAATATTTATTTTTTCAAGACAATGTATCAACGTGTTATCTGTACTTCGAACCTAATGTTAAACTACATGTTTATAAGGTTTCAATTGCTTCTTCGAGGGGGTAAAACATAGACTGAGAAATGGTATTGAATCTAAGTTGACAGAAAATATACTACAATGTAACAAGTTTCTTAGCTAGGATTTAAAAACAATAATAAAACAACGTGTATATATTTCACTACCGAATTATATTTATTGTTAATTATACCGTAATTGATTAATTGTATGTTACTTATTTAGAATAGAATAATAATGTTATAATGTAAATACATAGTTGATTAAAGGTATGAGAATAACGAAGATAAGAGAAGGAAAAGAAACGAATATAAACAAAAGGCTACTCATGTATTGATCACTTCTCTAAGTTTGAGTCTCGTCGACCCTGAGTCGTAAACAGTACAAACATAACACTAAAACTAAAAGGCAAACAACGTTTCACCCGTTTTTCTTACCATTTAATAGAAATGAAACTCCGTAGCACAAATAAACCGCACGATAACCCGAAAAACAGGCAGATATCAGACCGACTTGACTTTTGAAATAAATAGCAGCCATCTTGGGCCCCAGGCTATCAGGTTTGCCAACCTTCCTCCCGGGGGGGGGGGGAGTCACTTAAATTTTCTTATTTAACGATCGATTAACACACGACTTTAAATTTTAGTTTTTTTAATAATAACGAACAACTTTATAATTATTATTATGTACCTAAATTTAATCATGACAACCTTATAACTTCAATTTAATAATCGATTAGAAGGAAAGAAGGTTTACTATTTCTGGGGTTCAAGAGGGGACAGGAAGTTATAAACTGAAAGGTTTCCCTTACTCTGATTTGTGTTTGTTTTTTTCGCTTGGGCTGGCAAAGCAACAGCTGATCCCTACTTGATAATAATAGGTAATATTTACATCTGGCATCTACTGAACTCTGGAACGAGTACCAATCTTCAATCTGCCATTCTTGCTAATCCATTGACGATGGAATCTTCGCTATCCTAAAATGTTATTTAATTATTTCGCAATCGATATCCTCCTATTTCTTAAATATAACAAAATATGTATTTTCTATTGGTACAATGCTATCTCATATTATTAAAATATTATGTCTGTTTCGTTTGGCGTAATTTGATTTCATATTACTATTGTATAGTCATAGTCTATCAATATTGTAGAGATTTATTTTTGACTTTCTCTTATAAAGAGGAAGTATTGTGATGCGCGAAAATTCNAGTCTTGAAAGTTGTACTGATTGTGTACTTTACTGGGTTCTCTGTTGGGAAATTTTAACGTTTTTCAAAACACTAAAACAGAAAAATTTCAATTGACTATAATCGGCCTTTTGTAATAGGGAGTCACTTAAATTTTCTTATTTAACGATCGATTAACACACGACTTTAAATTTTAGTTTTTTTAATAATAACGAACAACTTTATAATTATTATTATGTACCTAAATTTAATCATGACAACCTTATAACTTCAATTTAATAATCGATTAGAAGGAAAGAAGGTTTACTATTTCTGGGGTTCAAGAGGGGACAGGAAGTTATAAACTGAAAGGTTTCCCTTACTCTGATTTGTGTTTGTTTTTTTCGCTTGGGCTGGCAAAGCAACAGCTGATCCCTACTTGATAATAATAGGTAATATTTACATCTGGCATCTACTGAACTCTGGAACGAGTACCAATCTTCAATCTGACCAAATTCTGTTACAACAATAAATGAAAAAAATATATATTATATCGGTATATATATTGTTATTGTATAGCAAAAATTTAATTCATACCTGTGTGTTTCATCAGGTATGTGAATTGGTTATCATCAATAAACTGATAATAAGAAGGTTTCATTTTAACAGGTTATGGAAGAAAATGAAACAAAAAAATATTAATTTTCAACTCTGAGAGCATGCTACTCCTTCAGGGTATAATAATTTATTAATTTAATATTTCTCTACGGCTAAATTATATAAATTGTACTATATGATAGAAGTAAACATTATAATTGAGAAAGATATAAAGAGATTTATTTTCTAGGTATGTACAGTATTAAAGTTGATACGACAAAAAGATAAGGTATCACTCAAATCCACAATATANAAGATGTTGGTATTGACAAAAAAGAATTGACGCGGATATCCGAATCTATTATTTTAGACTCTTTAGGTATCTTAAATAATCATATATATGGATAATAATTATCATTAACTTTATCTGACTATTTGTTTATTCCCTTTTAAACAAGCTTGTAAGTCTATTATATTTATATTATTTAAATTTCATGTTATTTTACTAAATTGACTAAGTGTATTTAAATTACTATACATTATATTTTGTAAATCTATTGTTACTTGTTAGTGAATTATTGTCTGTAAGAGATTGATTAGTAAGCTGTGTACTAGCAACTCATTATAAATGAGCAGCCTCACAAATGTTTTGTTTAATAAATATATTGTGTTTCTCATACGAAAACTAATAAATGGAAAATATTAGGCTAAGTAATTATGAACTTGTATATGAGAAAGTTTGTCTGAGTTGTCTCGGACCGATTTTTTAACTAATACATTTTATTCATCGTTACGTTATAAATTATAAAAATTGTGTTATTGCGTGTGACATTTTTACTTTTTTACTTGATTCGTTTGTGATGTAAAAAGCCAACTGTCTTTCCGACAGTCTTGAAAGTTGTACTGATTGTGTACTTTACTGGGTTCTCTGTTGGGAAATTTTAACGTTTTTCAAAACACTAAAACAGAAAAATTTCAATTGACTATAATCGGCCTTTTGTAATAATCTGATTTTCTGGGATGAAATGCCGAGCGCATTTTCTACATCCCTTCTTGTTCTTGATAATCGGTAGAATTTGGGACGCCCTTCTATTTATGATCGATTGGAAGAACTTTATCCAGTAATAAAGAAACATAATTCGTACTCATTCTAAAATACGAAAAAAAATTGTCTTTGTCACTTTGTCGTCTAATAACTCCTTCTAGATGGTGACGAATTCTCCCTCTGATCCTTCTTTTTCTGTTTTCAGGATGAATGTCAAATCTCTTCTTTTAATTTTTGTTTCTATTTCTTCGAAACCCAATGCTACCGAAATAGCTAAAAATTCCAGTAAGTAAATACATCATGATTATCTGAAACTGATTGCCTGCGAACTGCCGTCTTTTTCCGCAGCATAAACATTCTTCCTGGCACTTCACGCATTGTACACGCCCCGTTCCGTCCTCGGCACGGTCTAACGTCTAATATAACTGCGAACCTATTAGACGAAATGGCATTATATTTATACTAGCCGTTAGGCCTGTGGCAACGGGCAGAATAAATATAGTTGAAAAAAAGAGGTGAGAGATAATTAATTATATTTAAAATAAACGAGTCTCGCTTTGTCCAATTATACTTAAACAGAAAGAGCCACGTGATGTCTAGTTATTTCTTATTAATTTTATTCAAAGAAAAACAGCTGAGACATAATTAGTTATATTTATAATGAATGAGTCTCGCGCTGTCTAGTTATACTTAAACAGAAAGAGCCACGTGATGTCTAGTTATTTCTTATTAATTTCATTCAAAGAAAAACAGCTGAGACATAATTAGTTATATTTATAATGAATGAGTCTCGCGCTGTCCAGTTATACTTAAACAGAAAGAGCCACGTGATGTCTAGTTATTTCTTATTAATTTCATTCAAAGAAAAACAGCTGAGACATAATTAGTAGTTATACATATTTATAATGAATGAGTCTCGCGCTGTCCAATTATACTTCATATAATATACTGTTTATAGGAAGGTTTAAAATAATATACTGTTTAAGTAGAAAGGTTTAGGCCTTGAAAGTCAGTGACATTCATAGCTCAGTGGAAGAGCGTTCGCTTACTGAACTGTAGGTCACTGGTTCAATCCCAGCTTATGGCACACCAATTTTTAACATTATAAATCATTTAGAGGTGAGTCGTTGTTGTCGTCGTCGTTGTTGGGACACTAGTCGATTATATAAAAGATGTTATTATTACAAGATGTTTTGACTATGATACTGCACAAATTAAAAACGAGGTTAAAAAAATGAGTTTAAAAATGTTTAGCTTTGAAGTCCCCACACACCTTCCTGGCTCTATCGATTGTAAGCTTTTGGTCCAGTAAATATTACTTTTATGTGATAAAAATTTAAAAACGATCCCCTCAAAGCTGTGGGACATTGGTGGTTTCAGTGGGTTGTTCTTCAACCCAAGTATTATTTTCTTCTTTTTATTTATCAATTTTACAAAAGTTAAACGTAAAACGTAAATACTTTGTTATATGGGAGTTATGACAAAAATATTTATAAAAAAAGGCGTCCTTACAGGAAGAGGAAATCCTTGAGCCTTGAGATTTGGATTGAACAGTCCAGACTAGAGGATGAATTCCTGAGTGTGTGTGAAGGTGGCCTTGTGGACTTCAGTCCCCGAAATACTAAAACCAACTTGACACCGGAACGTAGCATTCGGATGCAGCGTGGACTAAGTTAACGAAAGCCAGCCTCGAGGGTATTTGAAGTTTATGTTTTTAAAAGCAAAGGTTCAGTAAAGAAAGTCCCAAAGAAATGCCGGAGGCTTTGGTCCTTGAGGATTTCTTTAAGGAAATCCTCCCGCGTGTTTGGGTGAGGATGTATTAGAGTAGAGAATCCTCAAGGAAATCCTCCCGCGTGTTTGGGTGAGGATGTATTTTAGAGAATCCTCAAGGAAATCCTCCCGCGTGTTTTGTGAGGATGTATTAGAGAATCCTCAAGGAAATCCTCCCGCGTGTTTGGGTGAGGATGTATTAGAGAATCCTCAAGGAAATCCCGGAGTTTATTCCTTAAGGACGATACACTACCACACCCCTGAAGGTGCTTCCACTCGTGGAAGCGAAACGTCAGACTTCAACCCCTTCGTTTCGTGGATTCCACCGGAAAACCAAGCTGTTTATTACAAGTCTACCCACGGAAGCCTACGCGCACAAAGTTATCATGTAGCTAGTTAACGGATGCGATTCATTACACAATGCGATTCATTTGTCTTAATATCATAATCATATGACAAACCTTGGCCACATTGGTCATGTGTAATTTGTAATTAAATAGAGGGGGGGGGGGTTAATTACCAAACTAAAAGAGTGTCTTGTTTTCTTGGGTATCTATTATGCATTATTAATTTGTTCTTCCAAGCTGTTTATTTTGAACTTGCTTTCCTCAAGCCGGCAGAACCCATAAGTGCCTTTTTTCGAATCTCTTCTTTCGAAATCTCTTCTTTCTGGATTTCTTCGTCTGAATCGGATTCAGCGGGCACTCTAAAGATACGGACGGCTGGCGATCCTCGAAGCTAAATGGAAAAGCCCACTTCTTTGATCAATTCCTCCTTCTTGAATAAAAATTATTAGAGGATTATGAAGAGAATCAAATAGTTTTATTGATCGAAGAAACGCTTCATTTAAAAGTCCACGGGTGAAACCAAGGATTCTTATAATGTCCTGCGTTTTTCTGTCTTGTCATTAACAAATCTGATCTCCAAAAGTACCTAACAAAAATTTGAAACTTTGCAGCTATGTTATGTGTGTTAACCCAAACATAATATTTACAAAACCAAATATTTATTTATTTGTACTCTATGCGAGAGAGTAAGGCAAGCCCGTAGGGCCGGTGGCGTGGGACAGGGGGGCCTGTTGCCGAGAGCCACGGGCCAATGCCGGCAATTTGGGGCCTGGGGCGCATAGAACCTAGGGAATATCGCCTCTAAACCTGGAGCCGAGGGCCATAAAAGCAGGTATTGTAGTACACGGGGAACCGACGTACTTAATCGTAAATAGAATATCTTAATGACATTAGGAAAATCATGTTCTTGTTTTATAGTTTCGGGAACAATAAAACAAGAAGCACCCAGCTGGGTGAAAATATTCAAATGTTATACCTCTAACAAACTTTTAAATGGCTGCCATTGTCCGATTTGTTAAATCGCCTATGGACCCTTTGCGTGCTGGTGACACTTACAAGACAACTTTATTTTATATAATAGGTTATACTTTTTGTGTACCAGGTGCAGTTGAAGATATAGTCAAGTTTTCTTTTTTTTAAGATAGTGGGGGTTCACTATAGTTTAAAATTCTGGACAGTTTATTATGTTGAGATGGCATGATCATTCCTTAATCCCACCGCGTAGAGCGTACAGAGCACTTATGTAGAGATTAGCGGGGGCGTAGGTGTCCATTGGACTTTTGAACCACCTACCTGTCGAAATGATAATTATATAATATAGTATTGCAAGTCAACTGGACATCCAGTTGGGATGGGTATGTTTCAGGAAGGGGTGGGTGTTTCTCTAGGAGGCGATCAGTGGGAGTTGAAAGCGTAGGAGGGCACCCAACTTTAGAAACTGCCTACCTTGTTGAAAGCATAATAATATAATATAGTATTTCAGAATCAGGTAACGTTCAGGTTGTAGAGGGGGGTTAAAGTTTGATTTCGCGTGGGCAGGCTCACTGGTCAAGGGGTAGACACTCCTACGCTCCTGAAAACCACCCCGTCTCTATAAAGGCGGCGGCACACATGGGGGATGAGCCGAACGCCTCCCCCCGATTTGCGAAACACCTGGTAAAATGTGGAGGGTTTTTATTTACACATATATCCTTAAAAGTACTCATCTATTTTTTATTTAAATTGAATTTTTGTCAAAAGCCCGCAGATAGCCCCTGATTAATTTTAGCATGTGCATACTGCATACCCATATAGAATTTTTCTCTAAATTGATACTTTTGATCGTGTAATAAAACCATACAATTTTGACGGATTTGATAAAATAGGGAAAACAATTAAATAAATTTGACATTCGCAACACTAATTGGCAGACTATTTTTGTTATTTAATAATTTGATAATGTAATATATTGAGTTCAAATAACCCATTGTGGATTTAATAGAAATTTACTCCATATTTAATTTAGAAGTGATTATTTATAAATAATTTATTCGTACTCCAATTTACTTTTTACTTCAAAGTAATAATTACGATGGACTATTTAAATTAAGAGTAAAATATAGTTATAGCAATATTATGTATATAAAATATATTATTATGTATAAGTATTATGCATATAAATATTATATATTATTATTATTATATGAAGTATTATGCAACATATTGAACTATATCAATTTATAAAACTATATAAATTGTCTGTTCAATAAGTATCTGGTAAGGAGTGAAGGGTGGTCTCCATGGGTTGAGTTTGGTGGTGCGGGATGCAGAGTAAGCTAGGAGACCCAATCTTCCCTGCCTCCGAGCCATTGAAGTTTGGAGATCAAGCCCAATTGGGAAAGTGGGTTCAATTCTCGCGTCGAGAGATAAGAATCAAAAAATGATCGATCAGTGTTGTGCCATCAAATTTTACGTCAAACTGAACGAATCCACTACAGGAACTTTTGATATGATCGTGGGGCTTTTAAGGACGAAGCTACGTCCAGAACGCGTCTTTTTGAGTAGCAAAATTCAAAATGGTCGGAAAGACCCTCCACGACCAACAAAGGCCCGCGTGAGCAAATTAAAAGTAAAATCGATGCTCATTGTCCTCTTTGACGCAAAATATGAGGTCCACAAGGAGTCTTTGCGTTCTGCGGACACAGTGAAGGGCAAATTTTACGCAGAAGTGCTCAAACGTGTGAAGATTGGTGGCCACCGTATTCCGTATCCTAAAGAAGATCGTCAATATCTGGATGCTCCATCACCGCAATTCACCAAGTCACACGACGCAAATTGTGAGGAAAGCAGTGGCATTACACAACGTGGTAACGCAGCCCACGCTACCCTATACACTCTAGCTTTAACTCCCTCCGACTACTTTTTGCTCCCTCATATCAAAATGATCTTGAAAGAAGTTTCAGGACGATTGTTGTCCAATCCAATATCTATCCCCAATCCTCTTCGGCGGGTCGATAAAACTTTCATTTCATTTGGAACTGTAGTTTCAAATGAATATTGTTATAAGAGCTGTGATAGAATAATTAATTGTTAATTTTTACTACTTTATATTGTTATGTGATGAGTTACTCTGAAGGTCATGTTAAGTTTTAATGGGAAGATTTAACCGGGAGAATTACTTTTATAATATATGTATAAGTATAGACAAATAGAAAATATGGAAACAAGATGGATGTGGGGTTTAGATTTAACCAGATTTGACTGTAAGTGTATTGGAAGCACTAAAATAAAATAGCTTAAAGATTTTTTGAAGTATGACTGTTCTGGATATAACCATGAATTAAGATCAATATATGTATAGTTGCCTGAGAATAACTCGAAAGGGATTCGAAAAATAGCGAAATTTAACAACATAAGATAGAGATTTTTCATAATTAATATATCCCTTGACCCACAATCTCTGAACCAAAGAGATTTATTTTTAACGTAATATATAAGTAACAAATAGCAATCAAAACCGGTCCTAATCTTGTGAGACCATTTGTCCAATAATACGAATACGAGAATGTTGAGGACAAAATAATTTTATTATTGCAATCTTTTTAAAGTAGGTAATATTTTTTTATACTTTTTAATTATAGAATGAGAGTTAATTGTGACCCTGTTTCACTGTACATTTAGTCATCGTGGTACGAAAAACAGGAGCTAAGAAAGAGCGAGTATGCTACTAAGACATATGATACAGGGCTAAAAACTGTAAACTTAGCCTGTTGAACCAGTAACTCGGGCATTGTTATATAAGAAACAAAGACAATAGAGGAAATTACACAATAACTATAAAACTGAAACAAGGAGTCAACACTGAGTTACACAATGTAACTCAAGCCTCTAATATAATACTCTAGTACTAGATAATATAACTACCCGGCTCATCCGACTGTACTCACCTTCTCTAGCCTTCACAATCGCACTATACTCGCTTCAATACTTCTACTTCTCAATGAAATCACCTGCAGCTTCGTAAACAAGCTTTACTCTCTTTTTTGTTTCGAGCCAGCGTTGTCAAAATAATTACTTCTCAATGAACTTTACTCTCTTTTTAGTTTTGAGCCAGCGTTGTCAAGATAATTACTTCCCAATGAAATCACCTGCAGCTTCGTAAACAAGCTTTACTCTCTTTTTTGTTTCGAGCCAGCGTTGTCAAAATAATTACTTCTCAATGAAATCACCTACAGCTTCGTAAACAAGCTTTACTCTCTTTTTAGTTTTGAGCCAGCGTTGTCAAGATAATTACTTCCCAATGAAATCACCTGCAGCTTTGTAAACAAGCTTTACTCTCTTTTTTGTTTCGAGCCAGCGTTGTCAAAATCATTACTTCTCAATGAAATCACCTGCAGCTTCGTAAACAAGCTTTACTCTCTTTTTAGTTTTGAGCCAGCGTTGTCAAGATAATTACTTCCCAATGAAATCACCTGCAGCTTCGTAAACAAGCTTTACTCTCTTTTTAGTTTTGAGCCAGCATTGTCAAGATAAATACTTCTCAATGAAATCACCTGCAGCTTCGTAAACAAGCTTTACTCTCTTTTTAGTTTTGTGCCAGCGTTGTCAAGATACGAGATGAACCTTAATTGTCTCACTTCTCAATGAAATCATCTGCAGCTTCGTAAACAAGTTTTATTATCTTTTTAGTTTTGAGCCAACGTTGCAATGTCAAGATAATTACTTCTCAATGAAATCATCTGCAGCGTCGTAAACAAGCTTTGTTTTCTCTTTATTTTAAAAATAGTGCTGTCAGGATTATCAGTTTAAACTTTATAAATGTTTTTATTTACACCCTAATATTATGTCGTTTACTGTTAATGTTATCACAATTTATCACATGTAAATATATCAATTTAATTTCAATATTTTAATGCATGATAAAATCGTCTGCCAATTAGTGTGGCAGATAGCTCCTTTGTTTACTTAAACGTTGTTTGGCTATTACAACCCACTATACCGCCTAAATTATGTAATTTTCTCCTCTGTTACATGACTAAAAGCATCAATTTAGTAAAATATTAGAAGCGCAGATGGTTGAAGTTATTATGACTATCTATATTCGACAAACATTCCAAATTTATTTAAAATTACATGAGTACTTTTAAAGTTGTAGGAATTAATGAAAATATAGACTGCTAATTAGTGTGGCACATAATAATATATCTTCCTCGCATCCTATCCACGTACTTTATTGATTTTATGCTTTTACAAACAATTATTATCTAATTGGTTTAATTATTATTGTTTTCCCCGTTTTTTTTTAATGTCAAAATTGTTTTTATTTTTCACACGAATAAAAGCATCAATTTTGCAAAAGTTAAAGAGCGTAGACGGTTCAAATTAATCTGGGGCTATCGGCTGATTACTTTCGATAAACTATAAAATTTTCATTCAAAACAGATAAGTACTTTTGAAGCTATAGGTGTAAATAAATGTATGTTTGAGCGCAAGTGGAAGTGAAAAAAATAGACGCATAAGGTTGAAACTTATATGGGACCAACAATGGGCTAATTATGACCTACAACCCAAATTTCATTAAAATTGAACGTGCGTAGTTTTTAAGATATGTTGGTTCGAAAATATTGAACGACAGACTGACCGACAGACAGACACGGAAGCAAAAATGTTACCTGATGTGGAGTGGACCAAAGAGTGGAGTGATCTTTTGAAGGCGGTACATGAGGATATATATAAGAGAACTCTCGAGGCTGCCAACGAATCTGGATATTGTTCATATTACAGGGAATTGATCTTAGCCTTGCCGCCACATGGAGCACCAGGGTACTTCGCAGACAAATATTCATCGAATGAAATTAGGTGGTTGTTTAAAATGAGATTTGGGTTGCTTAATTTAAACAAAAGGCCGTGGAAAAGAGGAGAATGCACAGTATGTAATATGATGGCGCAGGAGGACATTATACATTTCCTGGTAGTCCAGTAAAATTAGGCAAAAAAAAGTGTTCCTTCGGAATAATTTTAAGCCACGATTTTTTTTCACAGTGAGCTTTGTTATGTCATTGCAAATAATATATGAAAAGTCCCCAACTTTTTTATGTACGCTTCCCTCTTTTTTAGAGGGGGGGGGGAGGAGGGGGTTAAAATTTAAATGACTTTAGCTAAGCAAGTGGGGTATCATTTTCTATGAACTTTTTTACGCTGAATCGATTAAAACAAGAATCAAGTCGATGCGGCCTATAGTACGTTGGGTACACCAAAAAAAGCTGCACTTTTTGATTGGAATATGCCACTTTGTGTGGGCATAGTTGATGCCCAGAGGTAACTTTTCAGATAGGGAGCCACTTCAAAATCCGTGCAGGACACCAAAATGGCGGCCATTAAAGATGGCGGTCATTAGCCGCCGTATGACGAACTAAATGTTTCTGTACCTCATCTCCTAATGGTCCGATTTCGAATTTCTTTTTTTTTTTTTAAAGCTCTTTTAAAGGAGAAACTTTATTGTCCTTATACATTTATCTCTAATCTTAAAAGGTTGAGCACAATTTTCAAAAAATCAAATATTTTCAAATTTTTAGGAGTTCTCAAAATTGGTTTTTTGCGAATATCTCATTAAAGGTCACATTTACAGAAAAATCATACGAAATAAAATTTGTAGCATCGGAAATTTCCTACAAAAAAGATATTATCACTTTTATTCATAGGAGTAACCAGTTTAGAGATATCTCGATTCAAAGAGTTTAACGAACAGTCTGCACTCCTGACACTTCTATATAAAGGGTGTGGTAACAGTTCGGCAACGGCTAATTATCTCCGTTAATATTAAAGATATCAAACTGCGGTTTGTTGTAATCTTCATCATGCATCAAAAACTATTATTTTTTGTGGGTACCCATTTTCCCGCCATTTTGGTTGCCGCCATATTGGATTTAACTTTAAAATTTCAAATTGGAACCCCTATACTGTGATACATATTTGAAAAGGCCTTGAAAAAAGAAAACATTTGCCGCAAACCAGAGCTTTTTATCTTTTGCCGTTTCAAAATGGCGGCCAGTTGAAATTACAAAATTGACATTGTTGACATCATAGTTCACACCTGTCTTAAAACTCAGGACACAATGAACACCCCCGAAGATGGTTCTAGCAGTAGGAGCGAAACGTTGGGACGTAAACCCTTTGAGACACGGTCACCGCCGAAAGACCCAGAACTTCATTACAATTATAACCGCGTAAGTCTACGAACATTGTTGACATTGTTGAACCTTGGCCTTTGAACAGGAGCATCGTGTATAGCATCCGGAGCAACTACACTTTACTAAATCCTTACATGCAGTCATAATAGAAAGAGTAGAAACACCGGTGGTCCACTCCCCATGGTCCGCTACCATGGTCCCCCTCCAATATTTCCATCAATGAGCATCTACGACTTTGCAGACTGCGACTTTTAGAAGTGAAGAGAAGCTTTCGAATACGATTGACTAAGATGTCTTCTGCGTCTTTGAAGTGAAGCAGAAAATTTGAAAAGTCTCGTCAGAAATAGACTGTTGAGGTAGAGAGATAGCTTAGAAGGCTTCGGGAAATGATTTCCTCACTTTCCAGGCAGTCTGTTTCCCTTTCATTGCAAATGATGATGTCACATCTGGCCCAGTGAATGGATGGAATCCTCTCAGTGTAACAGCTTTATGCTCACCCATACAATCAAACATAGCATTAATGTTCATGTATCTCTGTCCCTTCCCAGAAATTAAGAGAATCCCCAACTCATGAAGTCCCGCTGTTTTTAGAATTTGAAAGAAAGAGATTGTCAAAACAACTACACCCGTATCTTGCATTAAAATAATAATTGTTTTGCTCCTTGCTCAACACTGTCTTTAGGTTCGAGAAAAATCCTGCCGTCTGCTAAGTTTCATCCGGCAGAGATGAACGAATGATGTCATCAATCTCAGTACATATGTCGAGTGCCCAACCCAACTCCAAAAACGCATGTCCTCCAAGTAACTTAAAGAATTCTGTCTTATTCTAATCGCAGCAGAGGAAGTCATTCCAATTTTTTGGTAGCACAATTCCTTGTGCTATTTTTGGCGACGAAGACCAACACCTCTTTTTATCTCTCACACGTTTCTTCAGACACGTTTTTTAATAAGTATCCCAAGACATGTGTATTCTGTTTGTGTTTGCATGAAACCTCTCAGGATCATTCAAAAGTCAGTTTTTTTAATTAACTATGCAGTATTCTCTAAATGTTCGTGATGTTTTGGGTGGAAGAGCTGCACCACAAGCCACAAGAGCTACATACACTATGCTAGTGCTACACCATCGTAAATGATTGTATCACAGAATCCTTCGGATTGTGGTGGAATAACGGCTTCTTCTAGGATTTCAAGAAGCTGAGATTTTTGACATGATCGAAGAACACCATTGCGAAGGAGGTGCACTGGCATTTTCGCATTTCAAAACTTCAAATGAAAAAAGTTCAAATCTAAGTTTCAGTTTGACTTACAACGAAAGCCCTAGAGAAAAGATCAACATCACTTCTTAAGTCAAAAATTGTTGGGGAGAAAACCTTTTTCGAGAAAAGCCAAAACACTTAATCCGATTCTGTATTACATTATTAAGGTGTAGAGATAAATGTATAAAGAAAAAAGTTCATATCTCTTATAAGTAATACTATGTGGTACCATAATATTAAGAGAAGTATGTAGAGGTGTTAAAATTGTACAGGGAGTGGCTACAATTGGGCAACGGCTAATTATCTCGGTTAATATTTGAGATATCAAACTGCGGATTGTTGCAATCATCATAAAAACTATTATTTTTTGTGGGTAGTATTTTCCCACCATTTTGGATTCAACTATAAAATTTCAAATTGAAACCCCTATACTGTGATACGTGATACATATTTGGAAAGGCCTTAAAAAAGAAAACATTTGACGCAACCAAGAGCTATTTATTTTTTGCCGTTTCAACATGGGCCAAAATTGAAATTTTCAATTCTTGATTGCTGCTAAAATAAGGCTTGTATAGAAAAAAAAGAGTAAAATTCTCCTATTTAAACTCTAAAATTCAAAGTTGGTTTCAAAAAATGTTTAATTACATTTTAGGTTGCGAAAGTAAAATTACTAGGTGCGTTGCTATAACCAAATAAAATTAAAAATTTGGAAAAAATAGTGTTGATATGTTATTTTTTGCCCTAAAATAAGACAAACTTACTCTTGCATTTCCCCTAATACCTTTACTTTGGCCATAATTAAACGTTAACAGTGTCAATTTTGTAATTTCAACTGGCCGCCATTTTGAAACGGCAAAAGATAAAAAGCTCTGGTTTGCGGCAAATGTTTTCTTTTTTCAAGGCCTTTTCAAATATGTATCACAGTATAGGGGTTCCAATTTGAAATTTTAAAGTTAAATCCAATATGGCGGCAACCAAAATGGCGGGAAAATGGGTACCCACAAAAAATAATAGTTTTTGATGCATGATGAAGATTACAACAAACCACAGTTTGATATCTTTAATATTAACAGAGATAATTAGCCGTTGCCGAACTGTTACCACACCATTTATATAGAAGTGTCGGAGTGCAGACTGTTCGTTGAACTCTTTGAATCGAGATATCTCTAAACTGGTTACTCCTATGAATAAAAGTGATAATATCTATTTTGTAGGAAATTTCCGATGCTACAAATTTTATTTCGTATGATTTTTCTTTAAATGTGACCTTTAATGAGATATTCGCAAAAAAAACAATTTTGAGAACTCCTAAAAATTTGTATGTGTGCATGTTGATCTAAAATTAAAATGGCCAACTCCAACCCCGATGCTAAAAGCAGTGGGTTTACACAGGCATTCTGTATTGTAATAAATATGCATGTAATCGGTTTATTAATGTAATAAATGCTTTTTCTATTCTATTCTATTCTATTCTGTTACCTGATGTCTGAAACGAATTTCTGTCTTGAAATTTTTGAAATCGGAGACCTACAAATTTTTCGTTCTCCAGAACGATCACAAAAAAACTGTGCACATATGAAAAAGGAAACAAATAGGCTCATAGAGCACCAATGGACTAATTAGGACTTACCATCTAAATTTCATTAAAATTGGACTAACATACCGACTAACCCAAATACAAATTGAAATGGATATATGAATTTCTTTGAATTTTTTGAAATTGGAGACAAAAAAAGTTTGTTCTACAGTACGAACACTTAGATTCTGTTACCTTCGGTAAGCTCGGAAACCAAAAATCGAATTCTTGCAATCACAATACATTCTCTTAATATATATCCACCTACTACATATATGAGAAAGTAAAAAGAGGGAAGAGAACTAATTCTATGATTAAATTAATTAAAGATTGTAAGCTCTTAAGGGAAATGGTTAAGGTGGATTTTTTTATATAAAAAGAACAGTGTTAATGAGAAATGTAAGAGTGATAATGTTTTATAGTGTTGTGCGAGCGTGTGAGTGCGAGGGCGGGTTGGTTTATTCAAAGGTTTGAATATAGAAGTGAATGAAGGCGGGAGTTAGATTCATGAAGGCTTGGTTGGGAACAATTCAATGGTTGCTAGCGATTCACAGCACACACCAACACCAGTATCATGGTTTGAAGCAAACAAAATCGACCGGAGGGTAACGGCTCCCTAGCGCCCTCTACCTACCCTAGCACTCAAAACTGGCTCTACCGCAACATAGCGCTACAACTGTCTACTCTTTAACCTAAATATACCATTCTATAAACTCCTACTTCTCAATATTAGGTTAAAGAACGACGCAAAAAAGAGCATTTTTGCTTCCGAGCTTACTTAAGGCAACGGTAGCATTGTAGTCGTTCTGAAGAACATAATTTTTTTCTCCGATTTACTGTCTAAATTCCTGGACAGATATTCGTTCAGACATCAGGGAACTTGATGGAACTGAGTCTCCTGTCTGTCTTTGGGACATCTGTCAGTCAGCATTATTGCGAACCAACTCATCTTAATTAAATTTGAATGGTATGTCATGTGATAGCCATAATAATGGTAGGGCGTAGATATGTCATAATTAGTTGATGTAATAATTTTTATCTACGATTGATACGTAATATAAACATTACATCTCTGTTTAGATTCGTAGAAAGTGATTCTTTGCACACCTGTATTAATTGCGCATGCGTGTCACATTGTTTTGAACAATTCCTCTTTTTTTCCACTCTAGTGACGTAAAGAAGAAGAATTCCTCTTTTTTTCCACTCTAGTGACGTAAAGAAGAAGAATTATCAACTTTACACACGATTAGCGAGTTTGTTTACATTTAACATAACTAATTTGATGTTTATTAAAATAACTGCAAACTTTTAATAAAAGTAACTGTTTGTATCGAGTTTTTTTGTGAAAATCGATGAGTGATTTAAGTGATTATGAAGAATATGAGGAGAATAATACGCCTTCCAAATAATTAATTCGGCACAAAATACAACTAAAGAATTGATGTCATCTTTATCAAAAGAGAAATACTGAAATACGATCTTACATACAGGAAGTTTATTTTTTTTTCTGCATTTATTATTAAAATCTAATAATCGTAGATAAAGTACGGTACGCAACTCGTGCGAAAACGGCATTTTGCATTGCTCGTGTGGTTTTTACTACCCTCGCTGTCGCTCGGGTGTAAACTCCACACTCGCATGCAAAATGCTACTTTCCACACTCGACGCGTAATGTACTATAACCTTCTACGCCTTTTACATTGCTTCCTTCTGAGTGTGCACAAACTTATTATTATAAACAAGTTAACAACTATATCTTTAAATTAATCGTCCATTAATAATTAGTATAAATGTTGATCGTTTGTGAAAAAGTATAGCCAACTGTCATGGACTACTCCAAAATTATACCTCCATAGAATAACCTAACCTGAAGGTTACCGACACTGTATCACGCAGCTCGATTTGTTATTAAAACTTGATATCATACTCGTGCGTTGTCTAATGTAATTATTAATTATACCTTTACATAATCTTACACCAACAAGTAGTACCCACAGCCCAAGGTGAAATGAAATTCTATTCTACTATCTTGCCCACAGCCTACAGATTATTTAGTAGGTCCTATATAGCTGTTAACCATCTTCACCAATTTAATATTGCTTAAAAATATGAGAGGCTTCACTGAGAATCGAAACCAAATCTCATTCAAATAATTATCTTCCAATAACACTATTTTTAGCACCGGAAAATATAGGCTATATAGAAATTAACTCTGTTATCGCTTGGGTCATACGTAAAATAATTAAAACTATTCTTCTAACCGAATTCGCATTAGCTTTTATAAAATACTATTTACGGCTTTCAGCGCTGAGGGTTTCTTCTGAAGAATACACGATGCTTGGAAAAAGGAGTAATGTATAATGTTCAAGCAATTATGCTTCTTAAGATGCTCTTAGTACTAGAAGCAAAACAGAAGAACAAGCATCAAGTTAATTTAAAACAGAATGAGGACTACCGCAGGCGGCAGGGGGGCATTTTAAGCCCTTTGCTTTTATTCATATAACGGACAATGTCACAAATAAGTCATAGATGCATAGGCGGTAGATGGCAGCCGTAAAACCGACGACCGACGCCATTGTCTTGATGATATAGTAGAATTTGTTATCTTACTAGTGACCTAAATAACGAAACATACGAACTTCATCAGTAAACTTAACAGTCGTTAAGGTTAAATGCGAGAGATATGCTGAAAGAAGAAAAAATAAAAGATGTAGAAGGCTAGACTTATCACAAGACGTTCTAAAATGGATTCCAAAAGACTAAACTCTGAAGAGCAACATACACTCTCGTCAAGATGCTTCTGGAACCTACTGGTGCAAGCACTGGAAAGAAAACATGTTAATTATAATCTGCGTTAGTCGAAGAAGAGTGAATGCGATACATGTCCAAAGGCATGCGCTTAAGTATGTAATGTAGATGGGACAGTAAGAGTAATCTATAATCTATAGCTTGAAGAAAAGTCTAGATCGGAAGATATTGGTAAACTCTTTTTAAGACGAAGTAACAGTATAGGCATGACATATTGCAAGAACAAGAAGATGACAAACGAATAAGATGAAAATAATGAAAGCTAAAACACTTAATTAGGTATAGTCCAAGGCCTAAAGTAAACTATGTTGAGGAGCTACAGGCAGAGGCTGAAAACCAAAGCAAAGATCAGAACAGTTGAGATAAATTAAGAAAACTGACAAACCATATTAAAAACACTTGATTTGCACGCACATATATATTTATTATTATTGCTTATGTGAACGAATGATGTCTAATTTAGCCAGTCAATACATTGATGCATATTTGGTGATCAATTTTTAATATGTTTTTTTTTATATATTATGTACATATGTATAAATATATTTTTATAAAGATGCGATTTATTAAGAACATGGGACAATTTGTACTTTATGATTTGCAAATAGATCCTAACGCTGAATCCGACATGTTACGGAAGTTTAGTTATTAAGGATAAAATGTTTATTTGATACATCGTAAAAGAGGGAAAGTTTAATAATCAAACAAGAGTTCATACAAAATTTTTATTGATTGTCATTTTGTGTGCAGACGTTGTTGGTAATGTAATATAACCAACAACGTCAACATAGAACTGCACCTCTTTTAAGGCCCCCATACACGGTCAAAATGTTGGCGCAAAGATTTTGACCGTGTATCGGGCATGGGGCTGTTTGTTCTTAGCGGAAACATGATGTTTGATGTGTATGGCCTATATTTGCCCGATATCAGGTTTGCGCAAACATTTTGTGTAAAATGTTTGATTGTATATGGGGGGCTTTATATGATAAATCACTGTTTCTCACAGGAGAAAAACTCAGTCGTGGATTATAATTGATAGGCGTATCTCACGGTTATTCACCTTCGATTCGGTAATCTGAAAAGCCAATAACGCTCATGGCAAATTTAATATTTAAGTTCTTAACGTCGCATACACATACTCGACCATTTTACCAAATTAATTTACATGCTATTAAACTGTCTGTTGTTTCCACATAATCAATATTACAATACTCCTTCAAATATTTAAGATTTGAGAGGTGATAACTAGAAGTGTAATATTTTAGTCTGGCAATTGCCACGGTGCATAAATGCGTCTATATTAATAAATTATATCTGCCGGATATTGCTGTCGATCCGTTTACTATCCAAATCGGATACATTTTTACCATTATCCTGGTCATCATTAGGCCTAGGTTAAGAAGGAGCCAAACACATAACAAAATAATTTTTTTTTTTCCGAGGTAGGCTGTGAAATAGTAACTTTACAGCCTAAAAACAAAGCTAAAATCAATTTTTTCATTACGTGGACTTAAAAATCTTTTCTTTACTCCGAGCAGTTATCAAAACCTCCGCAATAGCGCTACTTTCTTAGTGAAAAGACGATTGAATTCCGCTAGATGGCAGTGCGTTTTATTTATCTTTTCTTACAATGTAACCTCCTTTTAAGGTTTCTTTTTTTAAAATCTTAAGTTTGAACTAATATTTGTTATTATTATATTGATTATTGATTAATATTTAATGTTTTTTCATTGTCTGCTACCTCGGAAAAAATAGCATATGCTACACGACTGTGAAGGGTTTTTTCTTTACCTTGGCAATATTTCCTGTCTCGCTTCGCTCGACAGTATATGTAATTGCCGCGGTAAAGAAAAAACTCACTTCACAGCCTAGTAACATAATAT
>KZ651380.1:291912-304322 GCA_001010745.2 Gerris buenoi
ACGCTTACGTTTACGCGAGCGTTGCGCGTGAACGCTTGGGCGGATAACGTCCAACGAACTTGTCTTGGGCATTGGTAAAATGAACATGTGTACCAAATTTCAACTAAGTCGGTTAACTTTTACACAAGTTATCGCCATCGGTAGATTTCGTGATGGATTTTGCGTGACGGTGATTTTGGTCGTTTTTTTCGGATTCACTCCCGGGCCCAGAACGTGCCATAAGGAACTTCGTTCCAAAAAACCTCAAAGAGAGAGCTTGTGAAGATATCTTACATTGAGTTATTTAATCTGCATTTATAAGTATTTATTTATATTTAAGATATTATATTACAAGCAGGGTCGGATAAAACCTTGTGGACCCCTAAGTATAAATCTTGTATTATTAAAATATGCAGAAAAAAACCATTTTTTTTATAAGTATAAAAGAACGTAGTACAAATAGAATTTGATTGGTATTGGTTTATTGGCACTCTATGATAGTCACTATCTGACCAAAAACCACTTGTGTGGTAAAAAAAACACCCCGCCAAGTCTGTGGTCTAAAAAAGTTGTGAAATCAACTTTCTGTCCCGCCAAGTGATGTTGGCACTTTCTCCTGACCCATCACTAACAACATAAATACTTTTCAGCTTCTTCTCCTTGGCGGTGTGCCTGCAGTACTACCCAATATTAAATGGTTGTATTTCAGGCATCCTCTGCAAAGAAAGTAGTAGTTGCATGGGGTCATTCCTTGAAAGCTTAATTATTTGTATATTACTTATTTCTTTTTTATTTGCTTTTTGATAATGGAAAAGATTTACAGCAATGATCATTGTGGCATCGAGAAGAGCCTTTAACAACACTTTAAAAGGCTTTCCTCTCAAATATGTGCCTGCATATTGTTAGTACTAGTTGTCTAGAACTAAGACTATGAGGTGAACAACTATCTTTCCACACAAACCTCATGTGGCAAATGTCAAGGTGAAACAAGAAATTGTATTGGTGTGTTTGAAGATCATAAAAATTCCAGTTTCAGGAAATGGCAAGGCACACCGGCAAGGAGGAGAATCTGAAAAGTATTTATGTTGTTAGTGATGGGTCAGGAGAAAGTGCCAACATCACTTGGCGGGACAGAAAGTTGATTTCACAACTTTTTTAGACCACAGACTTGGCGGGGTGTTTTTTTTACCACACAAGTGGTTTTTGGTCAGATTTCATGACTTTTTGTACGGTTAAAGGTTCCTATGAATGATTCTCTAAATCTAAACTGTTTAGAGCCCACCTTACTGTAGGAGGATCAACGTTAAAATGACTGCTTGCTAGCTTGGTTTCTTGCTCCGCGTTCAGCGTAGGAATGAGCTATCTCAATTGTTTTGATCTAGGAATGCACTAGGGTTCTAGACGAATCCAAAAAGCCCTCATTCAATAAAATCGGTTCAGTAGTTTAGGCTGTAGGCGCGTCAACATAAAATGAAGGAAGAATAAGAAGAAGTCATCAAAACTACCATTTTCAAACCTATTTTTCTCTACTTCTACTTGGCCGATTTTGAATTTTTTATTTTTATTTTTGATCTACAGGACACGGCCTTCGAAGATATTAAAAAAATATTTTGGTAGCTTGTACGTATTTCACGCTGCAGACGCAGACCCTCAAAAACCCTAGTTTGTCACCTACAGTATATATACACTGGCAGCTTTTGTGAAATTTTGACTTTTTGACTTGGCGGGGCGGAACGCTGCTGCGTTCCTAAATAGTGATCATAAAATTAAATAAGTATACTCCAAGAGAGAGCCAATAAGAATTCAAGATTTTAGGTATATTATGATACCAGGTAAATAATATTTAAAGCATGATGGATTAGCTAAGAGAAAGATTTTACGAATTTTGGGCATTTGATCAATATACTTAGTTTTGAGCAGTCAATTTTGGAGTTCACGAGATCAGCTCTTACTACGGCGTTTATATACTCAAAAAACTGAGGCCGAACTTAAAGTAGAGACGTTGTTATCCATCTAAAAGCTTTTAGCATCTTAAGGTTTTAGTGTGAGAGTGTAATGTAGAAAAAAAGATAGCAGAAAGGGCCAATGAGGGGTTCTGAGAAGGGTTAGAGTAAGAGAAAGGGCTCCTCGTTCAGTTGTATAAACGCGGGGAGTATGCTAAAAATGTTAAGCACATATGTTTAGTGGGTCTAGTATATTTTAGTATTTCCTCTAGGACTAGGACTTATCGAAGTTAAGTTAGAAATTGGAACATCAAAAGTTTACATTATAGGAAAGGCTACTCCTTTAGACGTAAACAAATCGTAAAAAGTATTTTTCGAAATTCGACCCCTAAAATAAATTTGGGGTGAGGCAGTGCGATAGAGAGTATGATTGAGCCAAGTTCAAACCAGGGAGTTGAAATTTTCAGGAAGGCTTCTCCTATGCTAACATGCACAGATTATTTAAAACCTGTGTTGTTAAACTTAGATATACACTTCTAGATCCTAGAAGCTACTTTGTCCATTTCTAAATGGTAAAACCATAGAGACATGGAAAAGTGGATAGCAATATTAGACCAAATCTCAGGAACAAGATTAAATGTGGTATATTACGTCCCGTACCAAAACCCGCAGATATATGGCTAGTATCATAATAATTAAATCAATTACTAAATGAATTAATTCATATTAGATTGCTATTTAGATCTCTAGATAACCATCAGTTCCCAAATTCCTATTTGAACGCGAAGGATATTTATTTTCAGCTTTAGAAGTATAAGATATTTTTATAATGCTCAAATTCCAGATTTTGAATAATGAATCTTCATATAATCTTATTTCCAATCCGACAAATAGAGTAACAAAACTATACCCTTAATTACAACATAATATAATTGAACTTCCGGTTAAAGGTCCTTAGAACAAAAGTTCTTCCCTTGAGGGAATCCAAAATTTAATTAAATAAGCTCTAAGGCTCTTTCTTTAATAGTTATTTATTTTACTAGGCTTTAGTATTTTAATTTTTAGTTCCGGGCTGAAGGCGAGGATAGGCTAATCAAATTTACTGGAGAGGCGAAGCCGAGGCTGGAAATTTAATATTACTTGTATGGTGGAAAATAAATGTTTGTATTATTATATAATTTTTATTAGTATTTTTAATAAAAGATAAATAATTAGCAGAATATTACGCTTAAATATATAAAAATGATCTCTTAAATATATGAAACGATTTCTTAATATTTTTCTGCCTGTCTGTTATTTTGCTGACACTTTGATGCTTTGCTGACACTTCTTCATTTTGCGGCGAGTTTTTGTGACATGTTCCAAAGAATCAAGAAAAATGACATGTTGCAGACTGAAAACAGTACAACAATGCATTTTGCAGACTGAAAACAGTACAACAATGCATTTTGCTGCCGTGAGTAGATAAAAATTATTTCCAAATTTGTATTTATTTATCATTCTTAAATCTAGAAATGGCCTTATAGTCCAGGCAATAGAGATCAAATAGGGACCTTACCTGGAAAAATTGATATAAGTTCTGGAAATGGGCTTACTTTATGTTTTTTGGGTCGCTGAATCCGAATTTTCAACTTCCCACCAAAATTTCCCAGTGCGTTCCCCCCAAATTTGAAAAAAAAACCCAAAAATTAGTTTGTTTTTTTTTTTAATTTTTTTGGTTTTGTTTTTGGTGGAAAATACTTAGATATTCGTAAAGTAGACAAAATTTGCAATAAAAATGATCCCTACACATTTCCACATAGGACGAACGGGGCGGCGCTGGCGCGTCTCAGAAAATGTGCCTCGGCGCGGAGGGGCTGCATGCACTAAGTAATGCAAGCCCGCTTATCCCCTCACGTCGTTTACCTTCGCTCCCCCCTCTCCACCTCCATATTTTTTATCAAAACTCTCGCTTTCCTCCTCATTTTTTCCCCTTTTTAATATCTGGAAATCCCCAACCCCCTACCTCTCCCAAAAAATACTTATGAGGATGAAGAGGGGGACGAATTTTGCATTGAAAACCACCGGAAACAGGACATTTTTCAGTCAAATTTAAAGGTTGAAATTTTAAAATTTACAAAAAAAGAACATACGTGTGATAATGTCGCAAAGCAGTTGAAAACAATTTAATAGATCTGAGCCTATTTTTGCTCAAATTTGACCGAGAATAAGGAAAAAAAAAAAAAAAAAAAAAAAGAGTTTCTTAGATACTGCTCGAAACCCTTGAGTCGCTCTTTGATTCATAGCACCCGAACCGATTAAGCTAGAGAGCTAAAATTTAAACCACTTTCACAAATTTTTGATGCAACCGAAGGAAAAATATATAAGTAGACGTTAGAAATTTAAAAAGCACATTAACCAAAAGTATTTTGGCGCAATATATTATGCATCGTAAAAATGCGTAGAATTCCTCCTTTAGTCTTTTTATAGAATACATGATTATTATTATTATTATTATTTTTTTTTTTGTCCACGTAAATCATAAAGACTTCTGAAATTATTTAAGTAGGCTAGACTAATGAAAAAGGTGCTCCGTCTTTGGTAGTAAAGTACCCTTTTTATGCTCTTTGCTGTAGATTACTGCATATACTAATAAATATTTTTTATTTGGTAAATGGAACTCTAAATATATACTTGTAAAACTAATCGACCAATCAAAAATCGATTAAGAAAATTTATAAATTAAATATTTGAAACTAAAATTCTTCGTCCATAAATTCTTCTTGGAAAAAAACGGTCTGAGACAACTCAGACAAACTTTTACATATAAAGAGTTCATAATTACTTAGCCCAGTGTTTTCCATTTATTAGTTTTCGTATGTACATTAATTATTTATTATTGTCTCTCCGTCCGCGTTGTCAGCTATTTTCTCAGGAACTAGATTTTTCCCGGGAAAACGGCTTGTATCATTGGATTCGTATTTAAATGGACTACTTTTTAGAATTGTTTAATCAAAATCGTCGTTTTTTCAGAGTTTTTGAGGGTTAGTCCCCCAATTTGGAGCTAAAATGAATTTCTCGATTTCGCTTCGGGGTATGATTTTTATGATCATGTATGTCAAATTTCGTTAAAATCGGCCCAGTAGTTTAGGCTCTAGGCGTCTGCACAGACGACAGACAGACATTTTTTAAAAAACAAATAAAAATTGTTTGGACTTAGGGTACCTCAAAACGTGTAAATCCATCAGTCTCAAAATCGATTTTTGCGCATCACAATACTTCCTCTTTATAAGAGAAAGTCAAAAATAAATCTCTACAATATTGATAGACTATGACTATACAATAGTAATATGAAATCAAATTACGCCAAACGAAACAGACATAATATTTTAATAATATGAGATAGCATTGTACCAATAGAAAATACATATTTTGTTATATTTAAGAAATAGGCGGATATCGATTGCGAAATAATTAAATAACATTTTAGGATAGCGAAGATTCCATCGTCAATGGATTAGCAAGAATGGCAGATTGAAGATTGGTACTACTTCTTACTCTCTGGGGTGACAACTTGGGGACTCTTCAGGCATTTAGTACTTTTGGGGACTCTTCAGGCATTTAGTATTAATTTTGGGGATCCTTCATATTTAGGTAATACATATATTCAATTCTACTGCAAATACAAAGTCATTAATATAAACTAAGCTTTATGAATGAATGACTTTTTTTTTTTTTTTTTTTTTTTTTTTTTAATCTCCTATAGTTTACTCGACTATACATGAAATATTGAAAGGTAAATAAGATCTATCATTTTTATTTCAATCAGAGTTTACATCCCTACAATAATCGAAATATTATTATTCATCTTATAGAAACTAATAATCAGAACCAATAAAATTAGCAGGTTAAAAATTTTGTTTTACCGTAAGAATATTACGGTTTATCAATGTCTAAGTTCGATATATAGTTGCTTTAAATTTATTTTCATCATATTATTTATGATTATTTTACAGTTAATGATTATTATTACTATTACTGTTGGTTATGTATATTTATAAGGGTTGTAAATATTTACAGGATATTATGCGTTGAGTTGTAAATAATTACAGTTGATTATGTATAGGACTAATAATGTCTATGAGTAATTTTAGTTAATATTTGTAATTATCAATTAAATATAAATAAATACTTTCTACTATTATTTTATAAATCATATGTTTAATTTGAATCAACAAAGATGGTTGATCAAACTGATTTTTTTTTTTTTTATGAATTTAGTTTTAATTGATTTCATTCACAGTTTTCGTTACGAGTCGAAACAGCTAATCAATCATTAATCTCATTGATTTCATTTATAGAATTTTATTTCATTGTTATTATTTTTTATTATCAGTTGAGGAAATTAATTAAACATCTTATTGATTTTATTTATGGTTCTTTAAATAAGAATCATATTGATTTCTTTCATATTTATATTATTAGTTTAGGCTTTCAATTTAATTCATAATATTATATTAATCAAATTCCTGACATATTTATTAATTAATATTTTATGTATGATTGATCTTAGTTGTTATAGTTTTCTAATCAATGTAATTTATTAAAAATGTGTGTAGGAATAATAATTATTTCGAATTGAGACTGTTGATTGATTTCATTCATAGTTTTTACAATGAATTGAATCACTTAATCATAACCCTCATTGATTTTTTTTTAATAGTGTTTTTATTCTTTTGTATTATTATGAATTGAGACAGTTAATTGTGCATCTGATTGATTTCATATACTGTTTCTTATTCAGAATTGAGACTATTAATCATAAATCTTATTGATTTCATTCATAGTTTTTTTTTATTATGAATTGAAACAATAATAAATCTTATTGATTTCAGTTATAATGTTTTACTTTATTATGAATTAAGACAGCTAATTATAAATCTGATTGATTTCTTCTTAAGTTTTGATCCAAAATTGAGAGTATTGAATTTTTTCATTCATAGTTAGTATTATGAATTGAAATAATCATAAATCTTACTGATTTCAGTTATAGTGTTTTACTTTATTATGAATTAAGACAGTTAATTATAAATTTAATTGATTGCTTCTTAAGTTTTTATCCAAAATTGAGAGTATTGGATTATTTCATTCATAGTTTGTATTATGAATTAAGGTAGTTAATAAAACACATGATTGATGATATTAGTTTACGGAAGTAAAATTAATTAATTAGTTTACGGAAGTATTATTGTGTAAATTATATGCATATATAGGTAATTTATTTATAAACAATAAACAATTGTGGGTCCATATTCTATTTATTTTAATTTATATATTTTTATAAAATCTTTTATAAAAAAGTTAATTGTGTATAGTTATTTTTTTTAATATATTAATTAAATATTATATTTTTATAATCATTAATTTAATTTTTATGTTTCAACTAAATTATGTATTCCTCAGAACAATTTATGTACATTTTCAAAAACTCTATGAATTATGTATTTATATATTATTTATTTACTCTAATTTATCTTTATTTATTTTATAATTTAATTAATTAATATAAAATCTTGTAATTATGAAAAATACTATTGATTTTTCCCAATTAAAATGTTGATAACATTGATTTTTATTATGGTTAAGAAATTTATTTGTTATACAGTTTTTGGTGATAATAATTAGTTATTAAATATTTAATTAATTTTTGTTAATTAATTTTTATCGGTTAAATCAAAATGACATTTTTAGTTACTTACCCGATTATATGGTCTGAAAATAGGGTTTTTTATTGAATGAAATGACGGGGTGTCTTGCAGGATTGCATAACTTGTCAGGGTTCAGTCGAGTTGCTGCTATATCAAGGGTTTAGGCTTGAAGGGTAAGCTGTTAGCGACACCGCCTCTTTGGCCCTGAGAGCCAGACAGGGATGACGCTAGATGGTGGCCCTCCCGCCGTCAGGGCTCTTCAAGCAAAAGCCCCCCGAACTGAAAACCAACCCCTTAGCAATCGATCCAAGCCGAGGACCAACCGTGCACTGAATGGAGAGCTCGGCGCGCGGGTCTTGAATGGCCTCCTGTATTCGGGTGTCTTCGACCCGTTGCTTCGGTCAACACCGTATCACAGCTTTATAAAGTGAAAGGGGAGCAACATTAAAATGAAAGAATTAATTTTTGTTTTTCAAAACAAAAAAAATATATTTTACATAAAATACAATAAAATAAAAGAAAAAAAAAATAATAAAATACTAAGAGTAAATTTGGTCAAAATATTTTAACCCACAGTACCAAAATCTTGAATGCCATTAGCTATTTACGTTTATTGGATAGTTTTCGATATCTCTGTAATATTTATTTGAAATAACATCATTTTTGTATAGATAAAGCAACGTATTTATCTTAAAGTTTTTATTTTAATTTTATTCAATTTTTGCTTCCGAGCTAATCGAAGGTTAAAATAGTGATCGTTCTTAAAATTCGTGAATAGAAATCAATTTAAGACATTAGTGCACATTTTTGGTCTCGTGCCTGTCTCTCAGTCTGTCAGTCTGTCCTTTAACATTTTTGCGAATCACCTCAATTTTAATATGAAATAGATTGTAATGAAATTTGGATGGTTGGTTATAGCTTTGTTAGTCCTATATTAATATCAACCTTTAACACAAATATAATATCAAAACCCATAACTTTAAACCTATAACATTTGATTTTGAATTAATTTGGATGGTTTGAAAAAAGTAACCCACGGATATTGTCTCAATTTAATTTTAACCGCCTGAGCAAATTTAAAATTACTTAAAAGTAAATGCGACCGACTGGGTCATCTATCGAAAGGTGCTCAAAGAAGAACTCAACAAATTAGAACACTGTCCCAAAGGACTTAAAGAAACTCAGGACTACTTACAAGCACTTACAACAGCCATGAAAGTAGATACAGTGTATGAAACTAGTTGTCCATTAAGAGTCCATTTCCAAAGGTTCTCAACACCTTAATGGACTCATAAAGTAGAATCTCTTAGAAGACAGATTAACAGAATCCTAAACAATGCCAAAAGAAATAATTTGCCACCATGGCTTTACCTATGGAAGGAGCTCAAGCCTTGGCAGATTATATTAGTATCATTACAAAAAATAAAGTAGAATTTTCAGTAAAAAGCTTTGCCGCATTTAAATCTCCTGGCTGTGATGGGATTATGCCAATAATGCTCCAACAAGGCCCGGATTTATTAAAATCTATCGAACCTTCCTTTTTCAAGGAACTATCCCTAGCTCCTTGAGGGAGGTGCGCATTGTTTTTATACAAAAACAGGGCAAACCTGATTTTACTCTTCCTAAATCTTACGCTAGTAAGACTGATTGGTCTCAGTCTTACTTTGTTCTTTTTAAAGACCTTAGAAAGTCTAGTCGATAGGTGGATTTGGGACAACATGACCATACCATTAAGCAAGCAGCAGTATGCATATCAAGCAGGAAAATCTTGTGAGTCAGCTCTTCGCCATTTAGTCTGCCAAATCGAAAGAGCACTCAACAAGCAGCAGCTGATGCTGGGGCTCTTCATGGACATCGAAGGGGCTTCTAATTGTGCGTCTGTTGATTGTACCAGCCAAGCTGTTTCTGACCATGGTGTTCACCCAGTTATAGTGACATGGACCTGATCAATGCTCTCTCTTAGTCTAACTGAAGTCGAGCGAAATGGACATGGTATAAAAGTTGCTATAAGGAGAGGCTGACCACCGATACTTTGGTGTCTTGTGGTGGATAGACTATCCACCACATGACACCACATGAGACTATCCAGGATAGTCTCATGAAGCTTATTCTGAAAGATGGGATTTACATTCAAGCTTATGTAGATGATGTAGCAGTTTTGGTTCAGGGCAACTTCACTACCACAGTATTTGAGCTGGCACAAAGAGCTTCTTCACACTGTTGAAAGATGGTGTTATAATTACGGCCTTGGAGTTAATCCCGAAAAAAAAGTGGTGACACTATTTACACGAAAAAGAAAATTGGACTGAAGTACAGAACTGATTCTAAGTGGTAAGAAGCTTAACCTCGCAGACTCAGTAAAATATCTAGATGTAATTTTGGATAAAAAACTGATCTGGAAACTTCATCTTGAAGCGAAGCTGAATAAGACAATGCCAGCCTTTTGGGTATGCATAACAAAAACTAACTTCGTCATATTCTTAGGTATGTTAGTTAATTATTTTATTTTTAACTTAAAACTATTTCTATTTAGATAAGTAAATCTATTTTTTACGTCTACTTCTCTTTACTCCCGTTAGAAAACATCAATTGATTGTGCGCTCGGATAATCGAATTCCCTATATTTTTTGAAGGTTTAATTCAAATATTTTCGATTTTATTTTGTTACTTTCTCATATGAAGAGAAAGTNCTGAGTCTAAATTTTTTTTTAATAAATGTCTGTCAGTCGTCTATGCAGACGCATGGATCCTAAATTACTGGGCCAATTTTGACGATATTTGTCATCTTTATTTTTTTTCTTGTGAATCTAAAGTCATTTTGTTAAGTCCAAGAAACTTAAAAAAAAAAAAATAATAATAATAATAAAGATTTAATATTTCTACGTTTTTCGCTATTCTGAACCACATTATTAAAAATAATACATATTTTTTGATATCATCATCAATAACGGAAGTTTAACTATGGTAAGTTTTATGGCTTTCACAAAATTGAAAGCCCTGTACAAAAAATCTCTCTATTACTCTAACGTGAGATATACTGATATAAAAGAATGTGTTCTTTGAGTTTGTGATCAAATCACTAAGAGAAACAATCTTAAGTGTGAAAGGCGCCTGATGAGATTGTGTGAATGCTGTGGTTACGAACACATAGCAGAGGTAGCAGGGATCACACTTAAAGGAGTTACCTACTCATTATGTTATTATCAAATGAGCTCAAAATCAGTGATATCAGAATAAAAGAATTCTGGGATTCACACAACGAGTTCATACGATGAGTCTGCGTCAGAGCAGACTCATCTCGAAGATGTTGAGTTGGAGTTAATAAAACCTAGTCAACATATTAATTTTACACCCACTGACATCCGGCCACTCCACTACCGGAAAACCTAATATATTAGGCACATAAGTATGACTTATGACATCAACCGCGAAAGCCTACGTACTTAGAACAATTATTTAAGATTTTATTTATAATGGATACACATATTAATATATTACGTGTATAAGAATTGATTTAATTGTATGACTACCTAGTATTTATCGATCAGTACAATAAGTGACTTTATTCCTCAGAAACGCAAAACCTAATTAACTAAGATGTCCAAATAGTGCGATAAAAGGCTACTGCTACAGTTACATTGGATGCGCATGCGCATTGGGTGGGATTAAGATTAAGTGTATGCGCGCATTCTGAATTCGTTTACTTCTGTCTACCAGCAGATTCCATGGTTGTTTTTTTTATCTTTGTGAATTCCTTTATTAATTGTTGAATAACAGAAAAGCAGATATATGATAAAAATTATTGCTGTAAAGGCATACACGATCAATCATTTTGCACAAAATGTTAGCGCAAAATTGATGTCGGGCAAATTTACGTCAAACATCACGTTTGCGCAAACATCAAACAGCCCCATACATGCTCAAAATGTTTGCGCAAATATTTTGCGTGTATGGGGGTATTAAGGGACAATAAAGGTAGAGTACAGACAGTGGCGGCGATAACGGGCCCGCGGCGCGGGGGGCCCCGGGTATCTTGGGGCCCCTGGGGTCTCCTGGAAGGGAAATAGAGGGGCCCCCACTAAAAGTTTGCAGGGGGCCCCCAATATTTTACCGCCGCCACTGAGTACAGAATGTTATTCTTAGGTAAGATTACTCTATAAAGTTTAGGGGTATTTAGAATATTACAGTATAAATGTTTCTGTCGTGGTTATGTTTGATTTGTATGTCCCACAAAACTTATTATTAAACACCACTACATGACTATATCACTCAAATGATTTTAAAGACGTAAACAATATTATGTACAAACATCCCAGGGAAGTACCTACTTGCAACCAAGTACTTTTTAGGGTTTCCTAGGTTATTTTACCAGGCATTTAAGAAGCTTTCGTTACAGCTTATAATGAAGTAAAAAAGTAATTTTTTTTTTTACTCCCCTACCCGGCCCTATATAAAAGTAAAAAAAAATAAATAAATAAAATAATAGAAATAATAATATACTAATAATAGATGGAAGTCCCTTCACAAAAAAAAGTTCTGTTTGCGCAAACATCAAGCAGCCCCATACATGGTCAAAATGTTTGCGCATAACATATGTACAGTATGTCCCAGGATCGACGTGAAGTGACCAAAAAATTTCAATTTTCGACAAAAAGTCCTTCTTGATAATTCCTCCTGCGTGTCTTCAAATGAAGATTTATCGTATTAAAAATGTTCTACCATGCAACCTGTTCCCAAAAATTGCGATTTTTTAAAATCGCACAAGAGGGAACTGGCCTAAATTTTAATTTTATGAAAAAAA
>KZ651380.1:317631-338193 GCA_001010745.2 Gerris buenoi
AAAAAAAAAAAAAAAAAAAAAAAAAAAAAAAAAAAAAAAAATTAAAATGAGTTGAGCAATTCAGAAACCCTTCAAGGGTACCACGGCTAAGTGCCGATTTGTAGAATTACATTCAATATTATTGTTAGTATTTAAAAATTATGATTATTCTATTTATTTATGTGTAATTCACAATAAATGGTTATTATTATTATTATTATTATTTATTTGTGAAGAGGTGCACCCCCAAATCTAAAATTCTTTATTTATTTTGCATGGGGTGTGATAGTTTTAACTTTTTTTTTTAATTAAAAACATAAATTCTTTAAAAAAAAATATTATTTTAGGACATCAGACAACAGTCAAATTTTCACATCATCAAAGTTCTTTGCCTTCGGGCGGGCGCCCGATTTTTATTTTAAATCAAATTGTAATTACTATTTACAACGGGAGACAGACAGAGAAAAATAGTTATTATAATCTGATTTAAATTAAAATTTAAATGTTCCGTAGTATGAATAATACCAAAAACTTAAAAATTGAATTTATAATTTTTATTATTATTTTGTCTAATCTTTCAAATTTAATATGTTTTTAGGTTTGTTGCCCCACATAGGCAGTGCAACATTCCAGTCGAGGCAAGCCATGTCTACACTTTGTGCTAATAACATAATTGCTGCTCTTGAAGACAAACCTATGCCTTCTGCATATCCTCTATAAAACTTATGGATTTGAATATCATTATAGACTTGAAATAAATTGATTATTATTATTTTTTTTTTTTTTATTATTATTTATCATTTTGAATGCTAAAGATCAAAATTAATAATGCAATTGTTTTTATTTGTTTCTGGGATATTATTAAATTATATTTATTTTAACAAATTTTGTTCGACATTAGAATAAAAAGGGAATTTATAAATTATTTTTGAGAATAAAAAGTCGCAGCCATTTTTTTTTTTTTTTTTTTTTTTTTTTTTTTTTTTTTTTCTTCTTCTTTTAATCCCTTTAACAATAAAATGTGACAGTAAGGCTTAAGTGGTTTTTTGTACTAGTGCATTCCAGGAAATTAAGCTGCTAATTAGTGCCTAGGCACAGCCAACATAAACCATATCAGGACAAACCACAAATTATCCTGATCCACAAAGAAGAATTACTTGCTTGTTTGAGTAAATTGTTTGTTGCTAGTTGTAACAGGAACTTCTTTCAAGAGTAGATTTTTATTCCAAAAATAAGACTGTATCTTAATGCTATAAGCTTTAAACAAATATACTCATATTCATTTTTTTCTTGCAAGAGTTGTTAACTCTAAGAGTAACACGATTGCTTCTTAAAAGAGTACACTTTTACTCCAAGAATAACATACAGTGGCGTACCTAGGGGGGTGCGGTCCGCACCGGGCCGCACATAATTTGGGGCGGCATTTTTTATATTTAGTATTAGTTGTAAAAAACCAACTTATTAACTTCACAAGTTTACTATTGGATTTCTACGACTTATGAATTACTAAGTTTAATTTCGAATATTAGGGTTTAGAGTTAGGTGCGGTGACGGGATCATAAATAGCAGTAAATTTACAGCAGCATAAGCCCAATTACAGCTCTACAAAACTAATATTTTTCGAGATATGACACGTCAAAAATTTTCAATTATTTCAAAAAAATTAAAATTTTANGGCGGCAAATTGGAGACCGCCCCGGGCGGCAAATTGGAGACCGCCCCGGGCGGCAAATTGGAGACCGCCCCGGGCGGCAAATTGGAGACCGCCCCGGGCGGCAAATTGGAGACCGCCCCGGGCGGCAAATTGGAGACCGCCCCGGGCGGCAAATTGGAGACCGCCCCGGGCGGCAAATTGGAGACCGCCCCGGGCGGCAAATTGGAGACCGCCCCGGGCGGCAAATTGGAGACCGCCCCGGGCGGCAAATTGGAGACCGCCCCGGGCGGCAAATTGGAGACCGCCCCGGGCGGCAAATTGGAGACCGCCCCGGGCGGCAAATTGGAGACCGCCCCGGGCGGCAAATTGGAGACCGCCCCGGGCGGCAAATTGGAGACCGCCCCGGGCGGCAAATTGGAGACCGCCCCGGGCGGCAAATTGGAGACCGCCCCGGGCGGCAAATTGGAGACCGCCCCGGGCGGCAAATTGGAGACCGCCCCGGGCGGCAAATTGGAGACCGCCCCGGGCGGCAAATTGGAGACCGCCCCGGGCGGCAAATTGGAGACCGCCCCGGGCGGCAAATTGGAGACCGCCCCGGGCGGCAAATTGGAGACCGCCCCGGGCGGCAAATTGGAGACCGCCCCGGGCGGCAAATTGGAGACCGCCCCGGGCGGCAAATTGGAGACCGCCCCGGGCGGCAAATTGGAGACCGCCCCGGGCGGCAAATTGGAGACCGCCCCGGGCGGCAAATTGGAGACCGCCCCGGGCGGCAAATTGGAGACCGCCCCGGGCGGCAAATTGGAGACCGCCCCGGGCGGCAAATTGGAGACCGCCCCGGGCGGCAAATTGGAGACCGCCCCGGGCGGCAAATTGGAGACCGCCCCGGGCGGCAAATTGGAGACCGCCCCGGGCGGCAAATTGGAGACCGCCCCGGGCGGCAAATTGGAGACCGCCCCGGGCGGCAAATTGGAGACCGCCCCGGGCGGCAAATTGGAGACCGCCCCGGGCGGCAAATTGGAGACCGCCCCGGGCGGCAAATTGGAGACCGCCCCGGGCGGCAAATTGGAGACCGCCCCGGGCGGCAAATTGGAGACCGCCCCGGGCGGCAAATTGGAGACCGCCCCGGGCGGCAAATTGGAGACCGCCCCGGGCGGCAAATTGGAGACCGCCCCGGGCGGCAAAAGTTCTAGGTACGCCACTGATAACATAGTATTTGATAAGATTATTTTTAATCTTAGTGTTGCATCTTCTTAAAAGAATAGATACTAACTTAATATAATATATTAAATTTAGAGTTTGCTAGTTGACCTAAACCCTCAAAAAATTGACAAATTATCAAGTTTTTAGCAAAATTCATAGGACAAAGATGACCATCATAACTCTATTTGAAAATATACTTTGCTGTTAAATTCAGTAAGAAGTTCTCTACTTTATAATTTCATCTATTATAATGTTTACTACCTTTTCTTTTGCTGACGTCAGTATTTCTTTGAGTTTCTAATTGACGTAGTCTGTTAACATAAGTTCTCAATATTTTTTTATGCTCTCAAATAAGTTGACATATTATAATATATTGTAAAGATCTATGCAGAAACAGTCAAAGGCAAGTACACTTATTATAATTAACTTACTACAACTGTGGTGCAACAGCCAATGGAGTATATGTACACACACACACACATACATGGGGTAAGTTTGTCAATCCATCAGCTGTACAAACCTTATCATTGGCATACACAACCAATTAGACTCTACTTTGACATAAACAGCTTCCCATTTATATAGAAAAGCTGGGTGAATACCTACCTGGGTTAATTCTTGGTCCGACCCAGGTAAGGATTCATTCAACATACCCAGTTAAGCTCAGACCCCCAAACTTAAAAATAAAATCTTTCATCACATTTTATTGAAGTTTAAAAAATGAAAAAAATATAAACATATGACATTAAATACTTTATTCATAAATTATTTTTTTATCTAAAAGATAATAAAAATATGTCTTTTAGTATCCAATTTTGATTTTAATTTATTAATTAGAATAGAAGTACTCACAAAGAACCAAATAATAAAACACCTATAACGTAATCAACTTGAATCGCAAGTATAAACATCATTATTATTTGATAATATTTCACAATATAAAGTTACATATTATTATTTACATTAACTATAATTAAAAAATAAATTTTATTAATATAATTTAAAAAATTTACTTAATTCATTTTTACGTTTTTGGTAGTATTCATACTACGGAACATTTAAATTAAAATTTAAAATCAATCCGTAGTATGAATACTACCAAAAACGTAAAAATGAATTTCTAATTGATTGTACTAGGTACAGGTACTAATTGGGTACTTTATAATTATAAGCGTTACTTCTCGGTCTAGTTCTATGTCATTAATGTTGACTTCTAAGATTTGTGGAAAAATGAAAGCTTAAATCCGGGACAAGATATCAATAACGTCAGATGAAATCATTCTCCAGTGTAGCTTAGAGGGTAGAGCGCTAGACTGGTAATTTAGAGGCCCGTGGTTCAAATCCCGGCGTTGGAGCATATTTTCTCTGTATGTTTCCCGTAGTTAATAATAATTATAATTTGATTCAAATTTACTTAAGTATATTACAAAAAAAACTTTCTTCCCTACCTTTTACTACGAATAAAAATTGAAGCCATAAATTCAGGCATTTCTTATGTTTCATGGAGGAGATTGATACAGATTACTTCCTAATATCTGGTGAAGTTAAAATTTGTCGTTCAATGAACTGGAAATCCAGAGAACCATGATTTACATCCTTGCATTTGATTGAATGTTCTCTGTATGATTCTCTTAATTGATTGTATTGTAAGAGCAATCGATCAAGTTATTAAGAATGAATCTAGTGGGTATGTTTTACAGCCAAAATAAAAATAAATATTGCTATTCACGATATAAGATTAACATGTTAGCTTGTTTTTTAACATTACTAAAAAAAATAATAACAATATAACTGCTAATGGATTCAAATGCAGTTGAAGTGGTATAATAATAAATATACTTTTTATTAATGAAATATCCTCGTATATCTTTTATTTTTTAAAAAATAGTTAATATGTGTTATGTATTCTAACCAGGGGTGCCCATTTTGATGGCACAGCTTGCGCCATCAGAACTTTTAGAATCCAATTTAGGGGTATTTCTCAGAAATTGGGGAGGATTTGTAAATATTCCAAGAGAAAGGCAGTTTTGGGGTTAATTTTGGGGGGGGGGGGATGGACATCCCTGATTCTTTTTAATAACCAATCAGAGCTAATAAAATAATATATTATTGTCTAAACAATATGGAAATACAAATGATAATCCTCTATTATTTTAGTGTGAAAGAATTGTATAATTGAACACAATTAAGTTCAGAAACTTTACCAAGAGTATTTATTGGTAAGTTTTTTTTTTACTACGTCCATAAGTATTTTTTAATATCTGTGATTAAGAAGTGTATATGAAATCAGTTTATTTCGTGTATCAGGAGATAAATTGTTGTTTATTTGGATGAATATTACATTTTTTTACTTTCCAAAAATAAACAATAAGCTTTCACCAACAAATTTGACTTTGGTAATTTAACACCTTCAAATTTAAATAATATGTTAGATGGAACACCGGGATAATAGCGTGAATAAGCTAAAGAAAATAACCACATAAGTCATTGCCAATATTATCCTTCATCATGCTAGTGGCCTGGAGTTAGAACCCTTGAAAATTAGGTACCTAGTACCTGTACAGTGAGAACAGACATACTTAACCATACCTATGTTTTATATTTTCCGAACTAATCTTTTATTATTTATTTGAAATTTTTTATTAATTATTAATAATTTCTGAATACTAGTCAAATAAACTGTGTATTATTGGCACTCTTCTAAATAAAGTTTTATTTTTAGGCTTGAAAAAGGCTTTTCGAGACAAAACGCCACCTAAATGAGTTTTTATATTACCTATAAGAATCCACACAACACGCTGAACTATTACAAAGGGTACAATCTGGGCATAATTTCATATTATTAATGCCAATAAATAATGAATACTGCTTATCAAACTAATTTTAAAGGCCAGTAATAATTTAGCTATAAGGTCAGATATAAATAGGCATTTTACATTACCCAAATATAAAATTATGAATAAATAAATACCTATCTGTAATTTAAAAGTTAAGGTCATATTTTAGTGTAAAGTTGATAATTTTTTATCAGGTTGGTAATAAAAGTTAACTTATTTTTTAGTTACAGAAACAGCGGTGATATGAAACAAAGTAAGTTGAAATAATGTTTTTTTTTCATTGTAAAGCTTGTTAAAATTGATAAAGTAAATACCATCCCTGAAGGTAGGATACCTCTAGATCTATCATGGGAGGTGGTATGGCAGCTTATAGTATAGGCCACTGATATCTGCACTACATTTAGGTCATTGACTCTCTTTGTAAAATTAAAGATAATATAATGATGCATTTGTTGCAGTGTACCTCCCTCCTTTAAATATTAAATTTAATCCATTTATTTTTAAAAATGTTTAACAGGTGATTGTTTACAGGTGTTTTTTTGTGTTGTTCTGTTGGTGGGGCTTTGTCTCCACTAACTGCACAGAAGATTTACTAAACCGTGTTAGCACTTAAGCAAGTGAGTTCTTACTGCTTCGAACTTTATTTTTAAGGACTTTAAAATAAAACAAAAATTCACAGGCTACAGGCATTCATTTCTTAACCACTTTTTTGGACTTAAAGGAGCTTGAAACGCATAAATTAAAAAAAAAAAAAAAAAATTAAATTTTTACACCCAGGGTCATCCATACGAAGTGGTCCAAAAATAAATATTATTGTCTAAACAATATGGAAATACAAATGATAATCCTCTATTATTTTAGTGTGAAAGAATTGTATAATTGAACACAATTAAGTTCAGAAACTTTACCAAGAGTATTTATTGGTAAGTTTTTTTTTTACTACGTCCATAAGTATTTTTTAATATCTGTGATTAAGAAGTGTATATGAAATCAGTTTATTTCGTGTATCAGGAGATAAATTGTTGTTTATTTGGATGAATATTACATTTTTTTACTTTCCAAAAATAAACAATAAGCTTTCACCAACAAATTTGACTTTGGTAATTTAACACCTTCAAATTTAAATAATATGTTAGATGGAACACCGGGATAATAGCGTGAATAAGCTAAAGAAAATAACCACATAAGTCATTGCCAATATTATCCTTCATCATGCTAGTGGCCTGGAGTTAGAACCCTTGAAAATTAGGTACCTAGTACCTGTACAGTGAGAACAGACATACTTAACCATACCTATGTTTTATATTTTCCGAACTAATCTTTTATTATTTATTTGAAATTTTTTATTAATTATTAATAATTTCTGAATACTAGTCAAATAAACTGTGTATTATTGGCACTCTTCTAAATAAAGTTTTATTTTTAGGCTTGAAAAAGGCTTTTCGAGACAAAACGCCACCTAAATGAGTTTTTATATTACCTATAAGAATCCACACAACACGCTGAACTATTACAAAGGGTACAATCTGGGCATAATTTCATATTATTAATGCCAATAAATAATGAATACTGCTTATCAAACTAATTTTAAAGGCCAGTAATAATTTAGCTATAAGGTCAGATATAAATAGGCATTTTACATTACCCAAATATAAAATTATGAATAAATAAATACCTATCTGTAATTTAAAAGTTAAGGTCATATTTTAGTGTAAAGTTGATAATTTTTTATCAGGTTGGTAATAAAAGTTAACTTATTTTTTAGTTACAGAAACAGCGGTGATATGAAACAAAGTAAGTTGAAATAATGTTTTTTTTTCATTGTAAAGCTTGTTAAAATTGATAAAGTAAATACCATCCCTNAAAAAAATTTCCGAAAAGCGAAATTTTCTTGATTTTTATATCTAACTTCAGGTGAAGTTTTCTCTTGGAAGGAAAATTACTAGGTGAAATATGGACATAATCTAATTTAAACACTGGGCAATTACCTTTAATTTGGTTTGTTTCAGCCTTCTAGGACAAATAGTTTAGGAGATATGAGCGTTGACGTAAATGCCCACAAACACACAAATTAGCGTGCGAAGGAAAGCAAAAATGGCCGCCATACCTAAACGGTTTAAGATAAAAATTTTTTAAGCATCGTTTTGAACACCTTAAATATGAGGGAAAAATATAAATTTTTTCCAAAATGGTCGAGCAACCACCTCTGGACGGTCCATATGGACCCATCATCAAAATACTATCAGTTCATTTAGGAGTCAAATTTTGACAATTTAGGAAAAAAAAGGATAAAACTGTGTTTTGTTCCACTTTACCCCCCTCTTATATGAAGGTGTATCTGAAAGAGCTTTCCAACAACATGCATCTTGAAGGGTAAATACTATTTTGACGTTTGTACCCTGTACCATTTTTTTTTTTTCACCCAATTCTAAACCAAAATTTTCCTATATTATCATACGCCAATAATAATATTATGCAGATTTCTTTGAAAATTCGCTCATTAAGTCATGGTTCATGACAGGACTTTTCTCTATATACACATATACTATGTACATGGGCAAGTAAAAAGGGATAATCGTAAGCCATGAATAATACTTATAATAAAATAAAGAGAAATTATATTACCCAAATAAGAAAACAAAAAAAGACTATAATTACTCAGAGAATGGACATTTACTATTATGGTTTTTTTTTTTTTTTTTTGGTTTCTTACTTGAATGGTCCATGGGAAAAACTACACCTTGGTAGTGACAGCAAAATCAAACCAAACACCCCTTTACTAACATCTGTTGTATAATATCCACATTTCCTTGTCTATTGACAACATCTTAGGTTAAAGTAATAAATGTTTCATAACTTGAACTTGTCATATTTTCCAGTTAGTAAAATTGCACGTTTTGCCTCATGAAATTAATCTGTTACGATCTGTTAGGAAACAGATTCAGGTAGCATATTTAAACCAAACACTAGATTAAATTGGTTGCTTTTTACTGTCAATGAAACTAATGTGGGATGAACTGAAAGAGATGATATGGTCATGAATCGCTCGACACACAACTTTGCTTAAATTATACAATTGAGAGATTATATTTCTTTCTCAAACAGTACACTTGTTTAATTTAAAAATTTGAGAAATTATTAAGGTACGATTTGTCCATATGAGAGTTTATATCCCTTAGTCAAAAAAATACGTTGGAGTGAGGGCCCTTCGTCTTTCCTACAGACTGCCTTATTTCTTCAGTTTTACACTAGTGTGTTTATATTAACAGTAAAACCTCCATAAAGTGACACAACTGAGAGGTCCAACCAAAAGAGGCCACAATAGCAGGTTTTACGTATGTATAAAACAGATAACAGAAAAAAAACACACTCATACTATTGTGTATTAATATATTCTTATATTACTGCATATATAACAAATCTGTACAATAGTAAATAAATATTAGTCATAATTATAAAAGAACATAGATGATTATATACATATACGTGGGACTTAATATTGAATACATTATAGAAAAATAAAATGAGGCTTTAAACTTCAGTTTGCAATAAGAACAAACTTTTGTATCAGGTAATTATTAAACTAATAAAAATGAACCAATTATTTTTAAATTTGCCAATTAAAAATGAACCAATTTAAATTTGCAACATGCTATACCCTCTCTAATATAGATTTTTTGCTTATCAATATATTCAACAAAAATTATGCAATAAACAAGGCTTGGCAGCGTTTATTGAATAGGTTCTATAAATAGTTTAACAGAATAAATATATGTACTGTTATACTTAAAATGTAAATCAGATTTAAACCTCTATCTTAATTACTTAAAGAAATCTTACTTTGAAAATTCTGAGGAGACTTGACATTTTGTCTGGAGAGCAATTATTTTTTAGTCATAATTAGCCAGGGAGTATAAAACTTCATAGCCTAAATTGATCTAAAAAAGAGTTAGAGTGAGACTTATTTAGAATGAAGACTCCTATAGTTCTTCTAATCATGAGTGCCCAAAGCCAAAACTGATCCAGGGATCTACTAGATTAAGAATAATTTACAGAAAAACTCAATTTCATGGAATATTTTAATACAGAGCTCCTTCCGTCAGGAAATAAAAATGTTTCATTAGTTTGAGACCATTCTCTTTATAACACTAATTAATACTAGTACTAGCTACACTAGACATAGTACACAACCAACCAAAAATGAATTTAATAAAAAACTTTCCGATAAAAACTATTTGACTCAACTATAATTTGATTAAAAAAATCAATTTACTTACACATATAATTATTAAGTTGTACAATTATTTACCAATTTAAATAATATACTAGTCATCCATTGTAATTATTAACATTAAATATCTTTAAAGCACGTTTCTGTACAAATTTAACTAATTAAAGATCTTACATATTATTTATTATTTAAAACAAAAAAAAAAAAAAATGTCAAGACAATTAACTTAAACTAAGTGGTACTTAAATAAATAACTTATTTCTACAACTGCTGCACACTAGATATAAGTTCTCTTATCCTGTCGTAAGTGTTGTAGCGTTGAGAACTGCTGAATTCCCTGTGCAGGACTGAATTTATATAAACTTTGGCCGACGAGAAATCGGATTCCAGTTCGATCATCTTGGATAGGACTGGAAGACCTTGTTGACCTCGTGATACTTGACAGATGAGGAACGAAGCTGAATCCTGCATGATGTGAAGGTTCCACGAAGGGAATTCACAGTTAACTTCGTGCATGAGGTCATATATAGTGTAATCTTCTGAGTAGGGTTCGTTTATTTTTCTTTTTCTATTATTGTTGTCAAAGGAATCTTTTTCGTAGAAGTGAGATAAGTATGTTTCATTTTCTTCGTTACTCCCATCGGAGTCTAAACTCTCATTGTGCTCAATAACGCTTTCCGACGTGGTAAAATAACGGTCGAATTCAAACGGTTGTTTCTTATTGTCTTCCAGGATTATTTCTTCTGTCTCCCCGAATATTTCTTCGACTACACGAGACCTTTTAATATCGACTTCGCCAGAAGAAGAATCGGCTTCGGCAGACCTTACTTTAGCATTTTTATGTCCGTTTGTTTTTACATCGCTCATTACATCCATAATCGAGCGTTTTATAGCTTTCTGTCTTTGAATGTCTTTTGTTTTGATTCTGTCCACAAAAGAAATTTCCAATTGATCTCGACATTTCTCCAGTTCGAGATCAATCAAGGACTGTTTGGATTTGGCCTGCTTAGATTCAGGTAGTTTGATATCACGTTTTTTCTCGAGGACTTTGGAGCTTATAGTCCCTTTGTTATCGATGGTCTGGGTGACAACCACAACATCGCTACCTAAGGATTTATTCACCTTGACCTCTTTGATCTGATTTGAACTCTGAACCTTGTTAGAAGATATCGGTCTAGAATGAACTTTAGGTTTCTTATCTAAAATAATAGAAGTGTTTTTATTTGATTTATCAATTTTAGGTGTTATAACAGCACCGGAACCTTTGAAATCCAAAGTTTTGGAAGGGATTTTACACTCGTCAATAGATATTTCAAGCTCAGTCAGTTTATCAGATGGTTTCATGGGTACGACTTTAATAGGTTTACTGGCCGCAGCCGAACCTGTCATTTTAGCTATAGTAACAACATTTTTAGATTTTTTGGAATCCAAATGTTCTTTCTGGTCGGATTCTGACAGCTTAGTAACAACTATGTCGAGTCCTAGAGAGCTGGGATTTTCAAGAACAGTGTCTATATTATCTTCATTAAAAATAGGTTCTACTTTAATGTTATCTAACTTCATAAGGTCGTCATCTCTCTGCTTCATTTTCATTTTGGGAGACTGCACTTTAGTTTCATCTTTAGAAGTCGAAGGGGAGGTGGAACTCGTCCCTTCTTGTTGTTTCCTAAGGAGTGAAGGTTTTTGAGTTTGCAAAAGAGAAGGTTTGGAAGAGCCTGTAAGTAAAGATTTCACAGCTGCAGAATGTTTAGGAGTTGCCACAGTTACAGGTCTAGATGTTGCAGAACCAGGTCTGGCAGGTGTTCCGATAGTGGGCTTGGGCGAAGACACTCCATGTTTGGAAAGAGATGAGCTGGCTTTATTAAGACCGGGTACTCCACTCTTTGGCAGGACTGGAGGTTTACTAGGGCCTGGTTTAGGGGTACTTTCAGCCTGAGGTCTCAACCCAGACTGTTTAGATGTAGAAGGTTTATGGACGTCAACTCTAACTACCTGGACTTTCGAGTCTTTATCGTTGAGGGCTTTAGAAGTAGAGGCCGTAGTCTTATCAGTTAGTTTCTTCTTGGGAGTCGGTTTAGACGGTTCGTCGTCACTTGACACGTCTTTGTCTTTCGCGTTACCGAATAATTCCTTGACTGAAAACTTTTCCTTACGAACCCTGCTCGAAATTCTTAAAGGTGTTACGTCGACCGCCTTTTTGGAAGGGCCGGCCTCCCCAGGCGTCTTCTTAGAACTTGACGTCGAAGGCATCGCAATTGGGAGACGTTCGAAATAATAAAAGAAAAATAAATAAAACCGAGTTAACGCACAGTGCTCGACTAAAATTAATTATAAAAAGTGAAACGGCACCGACGCGAATACCTGTTAAGTTATCAATTCATTTACACTTCGAACAAATACCGAAAACAATAAGAGATTCATATTAAACTGTTGAAATTATTTTCACACCTGCAGACTTCAACAAAAACTTACAGCGAGCTTCGTGCTGGAGTAAATTGTTGAACATTTATCAACGTAAAGATCATACAAGCAGTCACAACAAGAAAATCAAAGCGACACAGTTAAAACCCGCTAGTTTTGAAAAACATTTCCACCTGGTAAATTAATCGAGAGCAAACCACATATAACATAAAATAGAATCCTTAATATTATACGAATATAATTCTATGAAATAAGAAATATAAATTAAGTAATTAGTATTCACAAACAAAAACATTCGACCTCCGTCGAGCGCTGAAAACGAAAACGTAAATACAGTGTTGATTGTTAAAAAATAATTATAGTTAAACAAAGCAACGTTATTTATAATTTAATTAAGTGATTGAAGAGTATATTTAACTCTGTTTATAAGTAATGTAATAAAATTAATACATTTTTCAATGATTTATAAAAGATAAAAGATTTATTTAAAAAATAAATTATTTCAGTTCTGGAATAAAAATATATTTTGTGGTTGAGACGCTAAAGGTTTTAAAAACCGTTTTGTACTAGTAGATCGTAGATCCGCTTCATTCCGTTTAGATTTGTGAAAATGTTTAAAATTTTCAGATTAGATAATTTCTCTCATTTTAAAAATAATAACAAGATAAGTTTTTCTTGAAAAAAAATCTATTTTTGTCTTTCAAAGAAACTTAAGTTAAAGAAGGAAATTTGTAGTTGAAAGGCGCTGTAATGTATACGTTTGTATGTTTCTCATTTTTCTCGCTGCATTTTTGACCGAGCTTGAACTTGAATGGGTTTGGATTATTTTTTTTTAAAGTAGGAAAGTGGGTTAATTCAATAACTTGTTGCTATATGGTAGCTTCTGTGGACATTTTAATGTGACAATTAGTTAGTGTTTGGGCAAATCAATTGTTTAATTTGAAGCCTTTTAGTCAAGAAGTGTTTTATGTATTGATTCTTCTTTATACGACTCAACAGAAATAAACTTTAATGAATATCTTGTTCTATTTTATATTTCCGAACTTCTCTCTAATTCATATTAGTCGCTGTCAGTTTCAAAACCAATGATTTGATTTTATCCGATCGCTTAGTCTTCATTCTCAGGTAGTGTATACTTTCCTACTATTTTATATTATAGAATAGTGTGGGGGAAATTTCCCTGTTAACTTTTCCACTCGCTACGAAAGTACGATAATAAGCATTAGCTATATTATTATCAATTTGTACCACACATTTGATTGATTAACTTAATATTTTTAAAAATAAATTTAGGAAAAATTGGTCCTTTAAAATTGTTCATTACATAAAAAAACATCACCTTGATTTTCTTTTTTTTAAAAAAATAGTCCAACTGTGTCTGTGAGATTCATAGTGGTTTCTTTTTACAACTCTGTTATAAGACAGTTGGAGGTGTCGATAAGTTTAATATCTTCAGATATAGTTTGTAAATTTTCATGACACAAGTGCTACTACTATGTTGGCTTTATTAGTTTTACTGTTCCTTTATGTTATTTATTATTTTGGTGTATGTTATTTAACATTATGACATTCCAAAAAGTTGACTACTGTAAAGTTGGTACTCATAAATAGGGGCTATCACAATATTAATATTTTATTGTAAAAGAAAGCCTCTAAACAGGAACTAACGTATTAAAAAAATCTATATTAGAAAACAATTTTCCAAGCTATTATACTATCCGAGTAGTTATCGTATACTAAACTAATAGTGTAATCTGGTCAGTTGCATTAGTTTAATGTTTGTCTAAACATTAGCAAATGATGATCACTTGGTGCCAGGTCAGGGGGAGTAACTCATCTTGGCTGACTTGAGTGGATCTTAGCTGTTGTCCTTCCACACAAAAGTGATTGCCCTCTGATGATTTGTTGCTTCTTCTATGATTTTCAAAAAAGGTTTAAAGATGGTTGTCAATGCTTATATGAAGGCATTTTTAAATTGATACTGACAATCTACCACTCTGTACATTGCCCTCTCTTATATAATCTTGTCTTATCGGATCTGATATAAATAGTTGTTTATGAATTGACCAAGTCCATAGAATTTTCATAACACCCGTTCTATCTTCATGTACCATATTACATCGAATATAAGACGCACCCTTTTTTCTAAGGGAAAATCTTCTGTTCTCTTTTTTATCAACTTGTATTGTTGAAATATTGAATCTTTATTTAGGTGTGGTATAAGGTAAATTTGAAACTTTATTTTCGATGTCTGATCAAAAACTATCGAGACTGATTTTATTACTAGACAACGGACTGGAGGTGGAAGATAAGACTGAGTGAACATTGACTTTGTACTACTTTAAAGCCACATGACTCATCTCATTGCTTCAAATAGTCTCAGTTGGCTTCTGTGAATGATCAATTTATTTTGTCTCCAGTCGTATTTTGCCATGTGTGAAAATCTTAAAAACGTGTTTGTGTCAAGTTTTGCCAGAAGTTTAGGCGTACCATTACAGAGATTTATGAAATGCTCTCTTTAGCCTGTAGTGATGGTACCACGTCACGTGCCAGAGTGTTTGATTTGTTTAAATGGTTTGAAGAAAGTAGGAAAAAAGTGTTTAGAGTGATGAGCGTGGAGGACGTCCTTTGACAAGTCGTAATCAGGGGATGATTGATGTTTTTTCGGCTGTGACGAAAATGTTCATCATCAGTACACTCCTAGGGGGCAAACTATTACTAAGGAGTATTACATTGGTGTCCTCCACCGTTAACACGAAGCCATTCAACGCCAAAGACCTGAATTTTGTGACCCAAGGAGTTAGAAGCTGCATCACGACAACGCGCCCGCACATTCATTACAAGTTGTTCAGCAGTTTTTGGTGAAACATTAAATTCCTGTTGTACCACAAACCTCCTTACTCACCAGACCTCGCCTCCTGTGACTTTTTTTATATTTCCTAGGCTAAAAAATTCAGAGAATTGGAAGTAAAAGTTAAAAAAGATCTCAGCCATACTCTTGAAGAGAAGAAATATGTAGTAGTTTTGTATTACCCGTTATCAATATTTTTGTTTCAAAAAGAAAATCCTTCAAAGGTCTAATGGGTGGTTTTTAGATATAAAAAACGTCTAAGTTCTCATAATATTTAATTCGTTGCGATATTTTAACAGCTCTTTGGGTAATTATCAAGCTTTTCTTAAATTCCTGAATTACTCAATACTTTTATTCTATTATATTTTTTTTTATCTCCTTTTATTTCTCCTTATTCCCTTTATTTTTTATTAATTACTTATACCATACGTTTTTAAAGTGAAAATTTAAAAAAAAAAAAAAAAAATTAGTTTATTATTATAAAACATTATTTAAAACAATTATTACTGATTGGTTTAAATATTTTTTATTTATTTCTTTACTCTCATAAAACTGATATTTTATCCGTTTGAATAAGTTTTCTTAAATTTTTCTTAAATAAAACTAACTTTTTTTCTTGTATTTTTGTATTATAAGAAGGAAGAGATAAAAGAAAGATAAACTTTGTGTAACTAAAGAAAGGTGTTTCTATTTAAAGAATTTTAAACAGAACTATGAATATTTGTTTCCTTGACATTGTTCCTTGACCTTTTTCAAATAAGTGTTAAAAATAATGCTTGTCTTGATTTTATAACATGAAATTGTTTACTTGTTGAAAAAATAAAATGTAATGATTGCAATTGACTGCAATCCAATGTTTAAATATTAAGTATTTTAATACTTAATGATAATTACATCAGTAAATTTGATTTTAATAATAGCAAAATTAAACGATTTTAATAATTAAAAAATCATAAATTATTAGTTGGTTCATTATATTTTTTTTAATTAAAATTAATTAATTAATAATTAGGAGCCAGATTGTAATTGTAAAGTACATCTACTTTCTGATTTTTGTAAATGCATTTTGTTTAATCTTGCCTTTTCTCATTACATACTCTCTCAACTAACCATTGGCGCTCATGTAGGGTAAGTTAGAACTTATTTCTCTTTCTTATTACTCATGCAATCACTTCACACTTAGCAGCACTAGTCTACATAATTTGTCAGTCAGTGTGGAATTAGTTTTTTTTATTGATTTTAAATATATTTTTAAGGGGAACTGTAAATTGCACCGCTCCTGTTTAAAACGAAGCTATGTAAATTGTACCATTCCAATTTAAAACAATGTAAGTTAAACCATGTAAATTGCACCACTAAATGTCCCTTTGTCTAACTTAATGATTGGAATAATGGATTTTGTCACTTTTTTACATAAGTGTGATGTTCCTTTGTCCCAATGCACAAAATAATTTTACTTACAATGGAACCATTGAAAAGAGGTTGAAAGGAATTGGTGCAATTTACAAATAGTAGGTCAATACTTTGACCTATCTTGTTCTGAAAGGCAGTGATGCAATTTACACTACTTTCCTTACCCCATTTTGAGAAGTAATGGTGCAATTTACACTGTTTTTCTTACTTCGTAAAACATTCTTTTTTATTTCTGCTAAAAAAATAGTGCTACATATAACCATTTTTAAAACTTGGTGTAGAGTTTCTAAACTTAAAAAAAAAAAAAACTAATGAGGCAACAACTAAGCAAATGTGCATTTAAAGCACTTATCTTAAAGGGTAAGGACTCTTAATTGTTAAACTAGGGTGAAAGAGGAATAAATCTCAATCACAATTTTCATGATTTAAGTTGTTTAACTGAAGTTTTGTGATCTTTTTGGTAAAAACCGATGGTATTGAAATTTTTCCTATTGTGACTTTTGAATTTTTTATGCAAGAAATAATAGAAATTTGCCTAAGTTCCTCAGATTTTACTTCACATAACGTAAAACGATTTTTGTTTCATTATAAATATTAATAATAATAATAGTAATAATACGTAAAGAGAAATGTAGGAAAAATATAAAATTTTACTTGACTTTAACGCCCTAATATATTGTGGAACAACAGCAGGAAAGGCAGGTTTCTCTCTAAATATTCCTATTTCAAACCCATTTTAGCTATATTTTTGGCAGTTATTTGGTTTTCATATGGAAGCTTAAGGTGATTTTGATTTATATTTGCCTAGGGAAATCCACATACCCATCACAGGACGAATTTAAGTAAATAAGTTTTAAGGTATCTGATTTGTTTATCAAGAAAAAGGATTTCAGTTCCAACACATTTATGCTGTTGAGGTGAGAGGTCTAACTGCCAAGAAAGAAGAGAGTGAATTTGTCTTAGAAGGAACTAAGATTTCCTTATTATAGCTTGTTATGAAGGCTGAAACTCTTTAGGAAAGGCTTTTGGACATCTTGGGAATATACTCTAACTCTGTCTGTTATCATATAACTGGACCAGATAGTTAATGATATTTGCAATTGTGGGCTCTTGTGGGTAAATTAATTTTTTTTTTCGTATTTTGCAGTTTTCTTTTTTTTTATTTAAATTTGCAGACATAAAATATCAGGCCACCATTTCTAGAATAGAAAAAATGTTCTTTTCTTTAAGTCTATGAATATTATAATTTTTTTAACATTGTACTTTGTATAAATTTATTTAGATCTAACAAAAAGTTGGATTTGTTGCAGATAACATGGAGAGTGACAAAGTGAACGGCACCTATACAAAGCCAGTATCAGTAAGAGATTCTCCGCTGATGAAATTTTCTTCATACCTACTTGCACTGAGACCGTGGTCTCTCAGTGTGTCCCTCATGCCTACACTCCTCGGCTCTATGTGTTCATACAAGATGTCTCCCCCTGAGGTGGAGTTCAGCTGGATCATTCTGATCCTCACTCTGCTTACAGTGATATCTGTTCACTGTGCGGGTAATGTCGTCAATACTTACTTCGATTACGTCAAGGGTATAGATGGCGGCAAGAGTGACGATAGAACACTAGTCGACAATATATTAAGTTTAGATGAGATTGTTTCCTTAGGAGTCATATTGTACTCGGTTAGTTGTTTAGGCTTTATTATTCTCGCTATAATATCACCAGCCAGAATGGAACACCTGGCTCTTTTGTATTTCGGGGGTCTGTCAAGTTCTTTCCTGTACACAGGTGGTATAGGATTAAAGTACATAGCTCTAGGTGATGTTCTTATTTTAATTATTTTCGGACCAATTTCAGTACTTTTTGCTTTTATGTCACAAACAGGCAGGATTGAATGGAGCACTATATACTTCGCTTTACCTCTAGCCGTAAACACTGAAGCGATTCTTCATAGTAATAATACCCGAGATTTAGAAAGTGACAAGCGAGCCGGTATAGTTACTCTAGCTATTCTTATAGGTCACAGCGCTTCACGTGTCCTCTACGCTGTTCTTTTATTCACGCCTTATGTTTCATTCTGTGTTCTTTCACTCCGCTACTCCATCTGGTATCTTCTACCTCTTGTAACTCTTCCTGAAGCCTTTAGAATAGAGAAACGCTTTCGAACCTCTCCTTCTATACAGACAGTACCTAAAGAAACGGCCAAACTTAATTTATACTTTGGTGCATTATATGTATTAGCCATAGCACTTACCAATGTCAGAAGTCTTCCATTTAGAAATTAATTGATAATAAAGTATTTATAAAATATTTACTTAAATTTAAATAAATAAAAAAAGTATTTTAGATTTATTTTANAGGTCAGAGTTAGTTACCCAGAGTAAGAAAAAAACATCAAAGAATCTAGAACATCAGCTTTATCAGAACATCAGAAATATGTTATTCAAAATTCACAATTTACCTAAACATATAACCTAGTAGTAATAACTAGACTTATCTGCGTAAATTGACGATATCCGATGTTAGTTTGCTGTCAAAAACAGCAATAACTAATACTAAATGCAGACCAGTTGGTCATATCAGTGACAGTAATAATGAACTGACACCTTATCAGAAATCTGTGTATAATAAAGAGTACAATAAACATCGTGCCCTATTATAGTTATTTATTAGATTGATTCTGTTTTTAAGTTTCAATCAATCATGAATCTTTGAATTTTTATTATGATATTTATTTTTGATTATTCATATTTAACCATAATTAGACTTTATTGGCTCAGCTTAAACCTTATTTTCAGTAAAGGTGCTTTAGGTGCGGTTCAATTTCATATTGCATTGCCCCATGTGATTGCCCCATGTGATTGAACGGCAAGTTTTCAATCAAATTAAATCGCCAGTGAGGAGAAAACAATGTTTTTATTTTTTTCCTAAACGTCATAATAAAATTCTTTGTAAATAATGGTCTTTGCAATATTTTTAGAAATAACTCAATGCATACATAAAACTGGAAATAGCAGCAGTTCTTATTTATTCGAGTGCGCTTGGTTGTAATTTTATTTCTTTATATTTGTTTAAATATTTATTTTTTACGCTATTATATTTTAACGTATCTTCGTTTAAATTTCGTTCAATTATCTGGTAGGCACTAGATGATTACTGCTTGCAGTTGAAAATAGGTTTTATTAATAAAGCTTCCACAGTAGAGGGATGCGGGATGTATGATGTATTATATTTTACTATTTTATTATTAGTAATTAGAAATAATCAATGTTTTTCTGACTTTAGTGTCACACGTGTGTTCACAATGCCAATAATTTATGCTTAAGTTTAAATTAAGTATGAGAAGTATATAAGAACTGTGAGATCTTACTGAAGGACAGTCGAAGTTTAGATTGAATAAATAAATAAAAAAAGTATTTTAGATTTATTTTATTTCTTGAAAAATCACTTAATGAAAATCACTTGAATGTATCATTGTTATTACTAGGGGAAAGCCACAAGTGTTATGGGTGATGGGTATTCTTTTAACTTATTGTTGGACTCAATTACCACTTTTACTTACATAACAGTTTGGAGGTCAAATCTACGTACCCCTTGAGTGATTGTTCTTAATATAAGCAAACTTCTTAGTTGCCTATATATGGTACATTTTTAATATGTTTCAGTTGACTCCTTTCAAGTTGTAATCAATTTTGAAAATTAAAATAAATAAATAATCAAACTGTAATGAAATTTTACACATGTATGACATACATATTTGATTAATTTTATCTTATCATGCCATAAATATGTTGTAATGTGGACATGAAAACAGATGAAATTTTACATTCTGTCATGAAAGAAGGATGTAGTTTTGTACATTTCACAAATGAAAGAAATGGGAATTTTTTAAAAATTATTTATTAAAGATTTAAATTGTATTTAGAATATTAATAAAACAAAAAAATAATATATATATATATATATATAAATATATATAT
>KZ651380.1:346292-381928 GCA_001010745.2 Gerris buenoi
CCCTATGTCCAATGAAACAAAGTGTCTAGCCCAATCCGTTCCTATATAATAAATATATTATAAGATATTCATTTTTAAATATTTTAGGATATTTTTGCATGATGATAAGCATTACCTCTACCCCAGAAGTTGGGTTACCAACCCTCACAGGAGAGCACCTCGTATAAAGCAGGGCCAGATGCCCAAACCGCTGGGTGAGTGAGAATCTCTGTTCAAACAAGCTAATTTCTTTCCTTTTTTTGACATGACCATGATAATGAAGAAATGCTTGGAGCCGATTTTGCTGGGCTGAAGCTCCAGATTTTCTACTTTAGCCCGACTTCTTTTTTGCAATTCACCAGCCGTTTTTGCTGAAAATCAGCTGGTCCTGATGATTTCTAATCAAGGGTCCAGCCAACTAATTCACTCTCATCATAGATGCCACCTCATTACTGAAGAGCTGCTGCTCCTCACCAGAGTCTGAAGCTGTTTTATGGTGTTAAGCCACCAATACACCCCATTCGCACAGGGTGTTTTTGTTTGTATTGAGTCTTCAGCCTTTCCTTGGTTTTAGTTGTCTTTTAACTTGAGTCGTTGTTAATAATTGCGCCTGTTCACTTGATAGTATGAAAATAAAAAGTAAAATAGCACTTTATCTTAAAATCTCACAGATTTATATTGTACCTAAACTATATTACATTATGCATAAGTTTGGGGAACTGTAGCTAAATCTTTCATAGTGGCCATCAATCTTTCTGCAGGAACTGCTTTCCTAAAAGTGGTTTTTACTCATTTTTGGGCCAACTCGATTAAATAAAATCTTAAAATCCTTAGCCTATATTCATGAAAAAAAAAAAAAAAAAAAAAAAAAAAAAAATGAAAAAGCCCATATTCCATTTCTGTCTTTTTTGCTGTAAGATCTGATATTAAATTGGTTTCAATAAATTGCTATTTATTTTTGAGCACAGGTTATCCTCTAGCTTTGTTCATTCTTAATTTTTTCTGCTAAGCTCCTCTTCTTGCAAAATACATGCTGCAGCTGTTACGCACACAACATCTTCTTTGTACAACATGGTTAAGTAAATGTTGAGGGGTTGTAGTGCCTACGTTCAACTCACAGAGCCAACTGAGAGTTGCATCCCTTCCTCTGAATCCTTATAATATACTTATATTAATCCGAATAATTGTGTCTCAAACAATTTGAATTTAACATAAATACATGACTCTTTTAGCTCTTAACAAAATTGACAATTTAATTAACAATACATTTTTAAATGTCATGTGGAGAGGTAGCGTAGCCGCGGCGGTTAAACCACCTCTGCTCGGCCATCACTGAATCATTGAGTGGAACGAGATGGGGTTCGATTCCTCGGCGTGACACTCTGATTTATATGGCTCACTATTGATCACATCATACTCGCTTCGGCGGTACAATGTACATATGTATGATGTGTGAAGTGGCTGCCACTCTCTACCGTGGGGCGTACAAAGGGCCTAAGTAATGCCCTAATTGCAAGGTTCGAACAAGTGGTTCGTCCTACCCGTTCTAGTAGGAAGTACAAGACTACTACTACTACTACTACAGCTACTACTATATGTCATGTAAAAATCAATAAGTTACAAGAACCCAGTTGACCAGTTGACTTTAACATTTTCCTTTGGCACTTTTCTTGTCCAGCCCCATTTGTTCACATGGACATGGCAGTGACTTTAACAGTTGCCGACTGCAATTCTGTTCTACCCTTAAGTACCTTCAGCTCTCCCTCTCTGATAAACTCCCTGACGAAGAAATGTCTTGTGCTTATGTGTTTTGTTCTTCAGTGGTATTCAGGGTTCTGCCTGTCCACCTAAAGCTTCAGAATGCTAGCTAAAAATGTGATTTCTGAAAGTAGTATTTTTAACCAAATAACTTCCCTAGCTGCTTTACTAGCCGCAACCACATCTGCCTCAGTAGTTGAAATTAAGAAGCGTTGCTGACTCTGATTTAGCCAAGACATAAGACACCTGTTGAACATTTTCCTATTGCATGATCTCCTCTATAATCTATTCATCACTGAAACTCCAGAATTCCCAGAACCTTTTTGATCTACAGATTAATGCTTTTTTTTATAACTACTTTTATTTATTTATTTATTTATTTTTTTAATTAAACCTACGTTTAAAGGCTGTTTTTTTTATGAGTAGTAAAAAATTTTAGTACCTAACTACTGCACTTTCATGCATCTATACCCTTTTGCATTATTAGTTGTTAAAAACCGGACTTTATACTCATTATAACAGACAACCTTCAGCCCAGTAACTAATCCTTTTTGGGGTGAAACAATAAATAAATTTATAACAATAAAAAATCATGGAAAAATGTATAATACCTTAAAAAATATAAGGAAATGGAACTTTTTGTAAATAAAACTATATTGCATTTTATTCACTAAAGCCTCCTTAATATCAATTTCTAATTTTAATAATTCATATTTTGATTATTATCAGTATTTATTCTATTTCAATCTTTCTCTAAAACCCTTTCCTGTTATATTTTTGTTTTAATGAATCTAAGATTTAATTTGTTTTGACAAGTTTAAAGATTTGAATAACATTTTATTAAAGAGTTTTAGCTAACCATTTTCTAAGGGTTAGGTATTAAGAAAAATTAGCAGTTATGAAGAACAAGAATTCAATTAAAGGATGGGAACCTGCAGTTCAAATAAAGCATCCTGATAATATACAGTCAAGTATTTATACACACGTACCCCATTTTGTACCTTCTTATGAAAAGGTAAACATATATTTAAGAGATAGTTGCTATGAAAAACACATATACATTTTTTTTTTTAATATCAATATTGACAATTATTATTAAAATGAAATATCAATAGAATTTCTCTTATTTCAATATATTCAGGTTTGTCAAACATGCTTTTTAACTTTTTTGCTTTTGTTATCTTAGAAGGTTACAGGAGCATTGTAATCATTCTTAAAAACAATTTTTTTTTTGGTTCTTAAATCAAAAATTCATTAACAGAAATCTATTTCAGGTATCAAGGAACATTTTTAGGCTGGTGTCTGTGTTTCAGTCTGTCATTCAAAATTTTTGAAATTTTCCATGTCTTAAATATAATATTCTTTGTCCAAAAGCAATATTTGAACTTTCCCCAGTTGAAGGGTACACGGGAAAAATTATGAGAGTCACATTTTCGTCAAAATTGAGTTAGGAACACCATCTTGTAGCTCAAGGCGTGTACTATCATCAGTACTACAATCCTCATTTTAAAGAAACTATTAAAACCTACCCAAATGTGTCTTTTATTGTAACACCTCTAATAGCTTTTACATGAGTCTGTAAAATTTGTTTTCCATTTTTCTCAAAATACAAAAAATGTGACTCTCATCCCTTTTCCCGTGTACCCTTCAGTCAAGATTGTCAATTAATTAAAAAAAAAAAAAAAAAAAAAAAAAAAAAATGTCTTAACACAATAATGTAAACAAGCGGTGGGTAACCAAGTAAAATCTTGCCTCATCCGACCTAATAAAGAGTATTGAACTAATAAGGAGTTATTATTTCTATAATCTACACAACTTGTGGGTGACACCAAGGGATGTATTCCCCTTCCTTAGTCGCGTCCGACTCATCAGGGGCCCGACGATGTCCACCCCACCTGACTCTGGACCTATACCAGACCAAGAAGATCAGATATAGGACTTATCAGATATGAGTGTGCTCTCATACCGCCATATTTGCTTGGCTGGCAAAACACAACAGCAATCAGGGCATTGCAGGGTAGCCTATTGCAGTGTGCAAACACGGTATTATATTACTGTTATTTCTATATTCCTTTGTTTAATTTTCATACCCACCTGGGTAGGTGATTTCAAATGTGCAATAAAACAGTGGCTACAAAACTAAAAGTGTGCCTTAAAAAAATACTTGTCCGGTTAAAACAAATTAATATGGTGCGTCGAAATTAAGTTACAGAGTTAGTTTCATAATAATTTCAGCCTTCTGCTCCCATTACTTTCTTCTTTTGGGCATGCTCAAACATTTTTTTTTGACATGGATATTATATTATAAATTATATTATATACAAATATACTCATCATTCATCCCCAGATCATTTCTGAGCACACTGATCATATTAATGCAGTTGATGCATTGCCTGACTATTTTTTGCTTTCCATCATTCTAAAGTGCGACATTTTTTTTGTCTTTGAATTTAAAACTAGTAATCCAGTTCAGACAAATAAGAGAGCATTTTGTGTCTTCTGTCAGTGTCATTCAACATTTTTGGGAACCAACAACCAACATAAATTAAAAACTAATGGTCCGGTTTTTCAAATATTTGGATGGCTTGTCGAAAATAACCTACCAGATCCTGTTTAGGGTCAACTGCCAGGGCACATTAAATATTGCTAAATTGATCAAGCCCTACCATACACGGGGGTTGTGGGTTTTTATATACCCTATATATATAAATTATATACCCCCGGGGGCCATATAATTTTAACAAGTCTTACTGTGCTCATGTGAACATTCGTGCAATAATAGGATGCTAGGAAGCTACGAGTCACAAAAACTGGCAGACTATTTTATTATTTGACCCTATCAACACAAAACATCAATTATTCATCAAGTGATGTGCAACTCTGCACACCTTGTACTGTTCGGCCCCAAATTTTTTGTGCTACGATTTCTCCTTATTACGCTTTTTTTAATTTTAAAAAAATTGACTTTTTCGGTCCATCCGAGGCCACGATAACAGTTAGTTAAGAGGCCGACCGACTTTGCCTCCCACTTCGATGCTGTGTTTTGAGATATTTTTAATTATATTTTATGTTGTCGTTACTAGATTAAATTATCTAAACAGAAAAAACCTTCCTTATCTGTCAGAGGTAGTAATTAATTTTTAATTTTACCACCAAAATGTATCGGTAATTTAATGATTTATTACCTAATACTAATAATTTGGTAAAACTATTAGTATTAGTGACTGATTATAGTATTGTACTCGAAAATACACAATCTGAGCAAGTCTCAGCTTTCTAGGTAGTTGGGAAGCAAGTGGGTCAAATTTAGTTTACAAGATTTGTCGCGGGACAAACAACTGAAGCTAATTAAAAGCGTATAAAGAAAAGAAATGAATTAATGTTTAATTATAATTATGAGTCAAGAATAAAAAAAAGTCTGCAATTCGGTGTGACACGTAGCTTCTTCAAGTCCTTATTATTTTATTTACTTATATGTTTTTGATTTAAAGACCAACGGTTCTAATCTAATTTAATTAATTTCTTTCCCTCTATTTTTTTTAAAGTAATAATTATAATAATAATAACTAATCCCCATATCGGTATCCCACCCCTCCCAGTTAGATTTTTTGGGTAGGTTTGTTACCTATATTCTACCTATGGAAGTACAAATAACCACCACTAACCTTCGCAACGTTGGTTTTGCAGTTATTAAAAAAAAAAATATGGCATCTTTGAAGCTCATTATCTCGGAAAGTATAGGGGTTATGAAAAATGTGAAATATGAAAATTGTTCCCAATTTAGTGCTTTACTAGAAATAATAAACAAAAAAACCCGAAAATTTAGTTTATTGTTGGTTAGTGGCGGTTAGTATTGGTTACGAGTGGTTAGTGGTGGTTACTTGTACTTCCATAGGTAGTATATATTATATACTCAAAAAATCTAACTGGGAGGGGTGGGATAACAAAAATAGACCCCTGTCGTCTACAGAAAAAAAATGTAATTTTTGATGTTTTCAAAAAAATGTTGTATCTTTGAAGCTCTATATTTCGGAAAGTATAGGATTTAGGAAAAAATGTGATTTATAAAAATTGTTGAAAATTTCGTGCTCTACTAGAAAGATAGGAACTAGTTTTTTTAGGACTTATACGTGAAGAGTTATAAAAAAAATCACTAAAATTGTGGACCCCCTCTGGGCTAGCACAGGGTCTAGGAGGTCGAAAACTTCGGTTTTTGACTAATGTCTAGGTACATACAATAAAAGAAAGAAAAAAGTTTTTATGACCTTTTGCAAAGTAAAATGTACTTGTCGACAGGACTATTTAGTGGAAATACAAAATTTGAGCCCTATTGGATAAATGTACAGACACCACTCCAATCTTATGTATATTTAAGTTTAAGATGTCAAAGTTTTATAGTTCAATAAAAATCAGAGAAAATTTTGTGTTGATAGATTTTGTTCTTTACAAATGGTGCCGAAACCCGAATAAGAAAATATAAAACTTCATCCAAGAAAGGAAGGAGTATGAGATATGAAAAGAAATAGGTAGATGTTTATATTTATAATTTAAACATACCTACATAATGAAGGATTGTTAACTCTTTTAACTAAAGACGAATAGTTTTATAGAACTTTAGAAAAAGGGTAGAGATTAAATGATACAAATAGCAAAAAAGAGCTATTGGTTGAACTGCAGCAGCTAAACATAGAGTCAACCCAGAATTTAGAATAAAAGATATGAGAAGAAGCAAATAAAAGATGAGCAACAACAAATACAATTTCTAAATAAAGTTTTAGAGTCTACAGAAAAAAAATGTAATTTTTGATGTTTTCAAAAAAATGTTGTATCTTTGAAGCTCTATATTTCGGAAAGTATAGGATTTAGGAAAAAATGTGATTTATAAAAATTGTTGAAAATTTCGTGCTCTACTAGAAAGATAGGAACTAGTTTTTTTAGGACTTATACGTGAAGAGTTATAAAAAAAATCACTAAAATTGTGGACCCCATCTGGGCTAGCACAGGGTCTAGGAGGTCGAAAACTTCGGTTTTTGACTAATGTCTAGGTACATACAATAAAAGAAAGAAAAAAGTTTTTATGACCTTTTGCAAAGTAAAATGTACTTGTCGACAGGACTATTTAGTGGAAATACAAAATTTGAGCCCTATTGGATAAATGTACAGACACCACTCCAATCTTATGTATATTTAAGTTTAAGATGTCAAAGTTTTATAGTTCAATAAAAATCAGAGAAAATTTTGTGTTGATAGATTTTGTTCTTTACAAATGGTGCCGAAACCCGAATAAGAAAATATAAAACTTCATCCAAGAAAGGAAGGAGTATGAGATATGAAAAGAAATAGGTAGATGTTTATATTTATAATTTAAACATACCTACATAATGAAGGATTGTTAACTCTTTTAACTAAAGACGAATAGTTTTATAGAACTTTAGAAAAAGGGTAGAGATTAAATGATACAAATAGCAAAAAAGAGCTATTGGTTGAACTGCAACAGCTAAACATAGAGTCAACCCAGAATTTAGAATAAAAGATATGAGAAGAAGCAAATAAAAGATGAGCAACAACAAATACAATTTCTAAATAAAGTTTTAGAATTGATTAATTCTAAGTTACAATCAACGCAATCTTGTACTCAAGAAGGAAAGCCATAGTTAGACCAAACCTTCCAAGACCAAGTTAGAACTATTTTACGGAAAAATTAAGTAGTAAATCATACATAATTATATTTACTAGCGAAGTTACACGAGCGTTGCATTTAGAACTAGTGACATCTCTGGCAACAGATCTATTTATTGTGGCCTTAATCCAAAGATTTTGTGCCAGACGGGGAATACCGACAACGATTTATTCTGATAACGCTGAAACATTCAAATTCAAATCAGCTGACTCTTACTCAAAAAAATATTTAATTAATTAAACCAACAACTTACTTAGCACTTCAATTTAGAGGGAATTACTTAAAAACATTTCGTAGAAAAAGCGGCTTGGTGGGGAGGATGGTGGGAGAGAATGGTCCAAACCATAACGAAGCAGCCATAACGAGTAGACTACTGACTAACTACAACAATGATTCTTTAGAAGACGCACTGGTGGTTGATGTGCTAATGCTTGCCCAGTTTTTGACTGGAGCAAAAATTACTTACGTACCAAATACTTCACACACAACTTGTCAGACCTTACACCTTACTATAAAAAAATTGGAAAAAGGTACAAGAATTAAATGACCGGCTCTGGAACCGCTGGCATAAGGAATCTTTTACATTTATGGCCGTTTCATGAAAGAAAGGTTCCGAAGTTCCGAAGAAACAACAACTCAGTAGTTGTAGATCTAGTTCTGGTGTCAGAAGACAATCGATCTAGACATACGATATAATCGTATTATGTGGAAAATGGGTCGAATCCAGTCTGTATCCGAGGCCCGAGGAAAGAGAAACAGATGTACGTTCGTCCATGTTGAAAACAAAAGGAGGCCCAAATTAGAAGACCAGCTCAACCATTTGCCCCTCGAACTAACATCAAACACTACAAACACTACTGTTTGGGCGGGGAGGGTTACGGATTACGGAGATCGAATCTCTGTAATATCGATATTTCATTTGGAAGTATCGATTATTAAAATGTAGTTTTGATTTAAATAAATTATGCCAAATTTTTTTATAGTTAAAAAAAAAAATAAGAGAAAATTCGTGTTCTTAAATATTGTTTTTTACACAAACCATCCATTTTTTAAAGCATTAGATGAGTAATTTTTAAGATGTGAGTGTTAATAAAAAAATTGTTCACATGTGGGAGTGAAAAATACAGTGGTAGAAGTGTAGAAGGTTGAATGGGACTAAAAATGGGCTTATAATTACCTACCACTCTAATTGCATCATTTGAATCGGACGAGCAGCTACACTGCTGTCTGTAGCTATAGGACATTGTAAATAATATGGGGACAACAATGGGCTAATTATGACCTATGACCTACCATCCAAATTTGAATAAAATCAGACAAGTAGTTTTTAGGATATGCTGGTTGGTGCAGACAGACAGACAGACCAACCGACAGACATGGGAACAAAAATTTTTCTGGTGTTTGCAGTGGATTTCTGTCTTGGAATTTTTGAATTTGGAAGCATAAAATATTTTCGTTCTTGAAAACGAGCACATGTAGCTTACATTATTTATTCTATTATACTTATAGCAGTATTTAATCTATTTCAATCATTCTAAAAAAAATAAATCCTTTTCTTTTATTATTTTTGTTTCAACAAATCTATCATTTATAATTTGTTTTGACAAGTTAAACGATTTGAATAACATTTTACAAAAGAGTTTTAGCCATTATCTAAGAGTTAGTTATTAGTTAAGTAAAAAGTGAAGAGCGATGAAGAGCAAGAATCCAATTAAAGGATGGGAACCTGCGGTCCAAATAAAACACCCTGATAATATAGAGTCAAGTTCTTATTCACATGCACCCAAATTTATACCTTCTTATGAAACGGTAAACATTCATTTAACCAAGGCCGTCTTATCCAACAGGCACAGTAGGCAAAATGCCTAGTGCCTACAGAAGTCATATACTATTGAATTTTAAACAGGAATGTACCTAGATCCTGATTTACCAATGGGCAGACTGGGCATTTGCCCTAATTTGGGCAAATGCCCAAATTAGGGGCATACCCGTACCTGTGGCCAGAGCGCAAGGTACCTCAAATCGAGGCCTGAATTGGTAAATATGCACTGACCTGACACACACTTATTTCTAATCTCCAATTGACTTATTTATTTTTTTTAAATTTGTTTATTCTTCAAATTTAACAATTTTTGACTTGGCACTATTTCGGTAAGTCAATATTTTTTAAATAATACATATAAACTATCCACTCACATATACGTACGGGAAATGGAACTAGAGGGTTTACGGGTAGAGAATTCACTCAGGATGAAGAGGAACTTCACTGATGACCTTTTTGAACACTTTCTTTTGTGTCGATCGATATATCACGAGTGCATCGTTCAATACATGTTATCCACTAATATCATTGTTTATAGGAGATTTTTACGAATTTAATAAAAATAAAAAAAATTTAATAAAATGTTTTATCGATTACAAAACAATTATTTATGAAGATTTTATTTTCGTGTAATTTTGTGTGCATCCAATTCAAAGGTTTTTTGCTATCCTGATGAATTCCCGCAAGTGAGTGCGGATATTTTACATTTTTTTTAAAAATAAATTATTGTCTATAAGATTAGAGTTGGCACAATCAAAAGGCTGGAAAATTTTGAGGGAAACGATTTTATTGGTCCACCCATGTTGAATGCAACTTCAGAAAAAAAATGCTCTACTCTACCCCTGTTCCACAAAAAAAATGGCAACACCGATTTTCCCTTTTTATAACCCCAAAACTACTTCCACATTTGTTGTTTTCCGCCTTCGATTGTGCCAACTCTAATCTTATAGCCTGTAATAGTAAAAAAACATTTTTAAAAACAAGCTTTTATCTTGGGCCATCTGCCATATTGGATTTATAGTGAAGGCATTTTATTTTTCGTATTTTTCTCAGCAAACACCCTCATTTGATATCCATATCTCATGCAGGTGTGCAAAAAAATAACTTGTCCGCCATCTTGGGCTGTCCACCATATTCGATTTAGAATTAAGTAACTTAGCTAACCAAGCATTGTCATCCAAACTAAACGTGTGTGTAAAATTTCAATTTGATCAGATAAGCGTATTAACAGCTTTAAAATTCAGATGCAGCAAGATTTGACCCGAACATACATTCGTACATACTCGTACTTTCATGCATACATACAAACATTGCAAGCTAAATGAAAGCTTGTTAAATCCATAAATCCATTGACTTACCGAAGTAGTGCCAGGTCGAGAGTTGTTAAATTGTAAATTTAATGAGCAGATTAAAAAAGGAAGTAAATCAAAAAATTAGTAATAAGTTGGTGTGCAAGTGCATATTTACCCCCTGAATGTGAATATTTTATCCTGGAATTTTTATCTTAATACAAAAAGAAGATATCTATGAATACATATTTTTCATTTAATTTATTTTAAATTTAGACAGTAACAAAGTTTATTTTATTCACTATAATCTTTATCATAAAACTAGCTTGATCTAGCTACGGGGTTGTTCTCTATAAGAAGTTTTATTTTTAATTTTCCTTTTAGCTACTGGTCAAGAATTATTAAGATAACTTTCCTAATCGAGAACAATCTTGAAGCCACAGAGTTCTCTAACAATTCCTAAAAACTAATTCATCCCGACTACTGGAGGAGGATTTTTAAATAATAGAAGAGGATATTTTCCTGTTCCCCTACCCCCTCAGCTGAAATGGGAATAACTAATTTTTTACTTAGCCCAATGCCCTCTCTTAGGGATAAAATGTTATAATTCCTCATTGGCAGACAATAATTTTAAAATTTTCAATGTATTTAGAAGTGTTTATGTATTCAGATGTGTCCATAATTAATTTTCTATTGGGACCTTTGTCCTTTGAATTTGAAGGACTTGGGCTTGAACTAGTTTATTTTTAAATTGATCTTTATTTATTACTTACTGGTTTGAATGAGGTTGGTGTTAGGAACCGGTGAACATGTTCATGCTGATGTCGAATGAATACTCGAGGATATGGTATAATGAGGTGGAGGGCAGCCGAAAATTGGTGATGAAGAAAAGTGCTAATGTCTTCTTACATAGGAGCTACGTTATAAGAGGACTCCTGAAAAAGAAGAAAACAACAGAAGCTAAGAAAATGTTTAAAATGAAACAGTATGTATATATTGAAGTTGTGTAGTATATAGTTCAATTTAATTTAAGGTCCATATCAATTAAATAATAAGCCTATCAGCAGTTGCTATCGAACTAAGGGCTTAGGTATCTGAATTTGAAATTTTATAATATCACATAACACTTAATAAGAGTACAGTACAGCATCACATAACATAAACTTACTAGAGATGTGCAACAATTAATGCAACCCTAAGAATTACAGAGTTGATGGAGGTCGTCTTAATGGAATCAAAGAAACTGTCTCTTCACGTAAAATAATATTTATTTATCAAATCCGCTTTTATATGGTCATCAAAAGCGCCAATCATGGAAGAACTAGAGTTAAATGTATAAAATATAGACTTAGTGTAACGTATTCTCAGACTCAGACCAATATAAGAATTTACGTTGACCTCCAACATATAAACTAAACTCAATAGAGACAATATACACACACTTGCCAATATATTTTTTTAATAGGTATGTATAAAGTATTATTTTAAGTTAAGTTTTAGGTAGTATTGATACCACGGAAAGTTTAAATTTTAATTTAAATCAAATTATAATTATTATTAGCAATGGGAGACAGACAGAGAAAAATAGACTCCAGCGCCGGGACTTGAACCACGGGCCTCTATATTTCCAGTTGTTAGAGCGCTATTCTGGAAATATAGAGGCCCGTGGTTCAATTCCTATCAAGTTTCTATCAGCCATTTCGATGATTTAAGACGACGGCTATTTACATATACATAAGTATATGAAACTAAGTGCTTTAATTAACAAAATTACCGTCTGTTCCTTGAAACGCTAAAATGAAATCATCGTAGTAATGTCTGGTAAAAAGGGGTTCTCAAAATCTTATCACTAAGGAGAAAATAGAGGCAAATGCTCTAGTGAAGTCTAGTGTATCCTTAATACAAACTAATAATATAGCCATTAAGCTAAAGTTTGTCTAAGTTGTCTCAAACTGATTTGCCTTAATTTTCCTGTTACTTTTTAAAAATGTTTATAATCCAAATTCATTTGTATACCTACGTATTGTTTAAAGACATCTGCTGATTAATAATAAATAAATCAATACTTATTTACAAAATACGAATTGTTTTTAGGGTCGTCAGGCAAAACTGAGATCCTCATAATATCCTTCGTTCGTCTGTCAATCAGTATCACACCTTAGTCTCAGAGTTTTAGTAGTAGCAATAGTAGTAGTCGAGTACTTCCTACTAGAACGCGTATAGTAGGATAAGCCACTTGTACGAATCTTGCAATTAGGCCATCTTTTAGGCCCATTTTACGCCCCGTGGTGGAGAGTTCCAGCTACTTGGCGCATTATACATTAAGTGGCTCAGACTGTTAAGACACGAAAATTTGCATTTTTTATGAAAATTAAATGAAAAATTTAAAATTCCCATGTAACGTTTTTTTTTTTAACCCCTTTTAGTATTTTTGTATTTAAATTCGTTATTACTGTATATTTAAAAAAAGTTTTGCTTCAGTATACATTTAAAAAAAAAATTCTCCAACTTTCCCTTTTACTTTTAAGATTGACACATACTATACCGGCCTGGCTCGGTCCAATCATCCCCACTACCAGAGCACCTAATGTTAATACACATTGAGTCGGCCCGAAAATCTTAAGCGCCACACGATTTCTGTGGCCGAAATTTGCAAATGAATTCTACATCCCCTTCTTTTTGCTACAAGCTATACCGTAACAGACAAACTCGAGCTGGTCTAGTGTATTACATCATAATGGGTCAATCCATACGAAGTGGTCCAAAAATAAAATAGTTGGTTGCTCGACCATTTTAGAAAAAATTTATATTTTCCCTGTTTTTTCCCTCATATTTAAGGTGTTCAAAACAATGCTTAAAAAATTTTTATCTTAAACCGTTTAGGTATGGCGGCCATTTTTGCTTTCCTTCGCACGCTAATTTGTGTGTTTGTGGGCATTTACGTCAACGCTCATATCTCCTAAACTATTTGTCCTAGAAGGCTGAAACAAAAACCAAATTAAAGGTAATTGCCCAGTGTTTAAATTAGGTTATGTCCATATTTCACCTAGTAATTTTCCTTCCAAGAGAAAACTTCACCTGAAGTTAGATATAAAAATCAAGAAAATTTCGCTTTTCGGAAATTTTTTTCTGAAGGAAGGAGTTATATATACAGCTTGATATTTTTTATGTGAATAGGCATATATCAGTAGCATTACCCAAAAAAATATCAATGATAAAACTTGAATACTTTTATTTATATAAATTTTTGAAAATTGAAATTTTTGAAAATTTGCCATTTTTGGGCCTCTATATCTCCGATGGGGCTGAATCGAAAATTCTGAAATTTGCACAACTTACAGGGCTCTTGTATTAGGTCAACCGAAATAAAAAATCATTTTGTATATTTGGGTAGCAAAAAAGTTATGCAAGCTCAAAAATGCAGAAAAAAGTTACGTGATAAAGTCGTTTTTGCACGCTTTATGGCTGATCGACATTTATTTTTTTGATGTAAATTTGTTTTATTTCCATTATTCAATTGGTTTGACATAGCCTGGATTCGTTAAATTCAAAAATATCTTTTTTAAAAAATTTTATAGCCCTGCTATTAAAAATACAAACATTGCAGTGTGCCTCTAAGACTCAGTCTGTTACTTTTGAATAGGGCAGTTGTTATCATTGGGGTTAATTTTTAATTAATTTGTGTAAAGGGGATAACACTCATAAATCTGTTGTATTTTCATATAGTATAAAAATTAGTTTACAGCACTACCTAGTTATTTAAATTAACTGCAACTGACTGAGACTTAAAAACGTTTTCCATTGTTTTGCCATCTTCACCATCTGTTGATCCAAACTTTGGACTTCAGTTAGCATTGCTATTAATAATCACTTTGAAAAAAATTGTAAAATAGGCCTGCAGTTGCACAAGATAAGAATTAACATATTTTTAATCAATGTTACTATATAATTACGATAAGAATGTGATTATTACACATCTGCAATGTTTTTTTCAAATTGGTATTTAATAGCAGGGCTATAAAATTTTTTAAAAAAGATATTTTTGAATTTAACGAATCCAGGCTATGTCAAACCAATTGAATAATGGAAATAAAACAAATTTACATCAAAAAAATAAATGTCGATCAGCCATAAAGCGTGCAAAAACGACTTTATCACGTAACTTTTTTCTGCATTTTTGAGCTTGCATAACTTTTTTGCTACCCAAATATACAAAATGATTTTTTATTTCGGTTGACCTAATACAAGAGCCCTGTAAGTTGTGCAAATTTCAGAATTTTCGATTCAGCCCCATCGGAGATATAGAGGCCCAAAAATGGCAAATTTTCAAAAATTTCAATTTTCAAAAATTTATATAAATAAAAGTATTCAAGTTTTATCATTGATATTTTTTTGGGTAATGCTACTGATATATGCCTATTCACATAAAAAATATCAAGCTGTATATATAACTCCTTCCTTCAGAAAAAAATTTCCGAAAAGCGAAATTTTCTTGATTTTTATATCTAACTTCAGGTGAAGTTTTCTCTTGGAAGGAAAATTACTAGGTGAAATATGGACATAACCTAATTTAAACACTGGGCAATTACCTTTAATTTGGTTTTTGTTTCAGCCTTCTAGGACAAATAGTTTAGGAGATATGAGCGTTGACGTAAATGCCCACAAACACACAAATTAGCGTGCGAAGGAAAGCAAAAATGGCCGCCATACCTAAACGGTTTAAGATAAAATTTTTTTAAGCATCGTTTTGAACACCTTAAATATGAGGGAAAAAACAGGGAAAATATAATTTTTTTCTAAAATGGTCGAGCAACCACCTCTGGACCGGTCCATATGGATTGACCCTAATACATAATTGAAGATTTATACAGCCAAAATCCAGACAGTCTCGAGCCGGTGTAGTGTGTTCACCCTGAAATGCAATTCAATGCATTATTTCTGTCGGCCAAAATCCGGGCAGGCCCGGTCTGGTCCAGTTTATGCACCATAATTTTATTGAATTTATTTTGTTTCATCGGCAAATATCCGGGCTGACTCGGGCTGTTCTATTGGGCAATTCTCTCTCTAATTCTATTTAATGCATATAATTCTATTGCCACAAATTTGGCCCTAAAGACAAGGTCAATAGGCAGTCTGATTGGTTAGACCTATTTTTCACCCCCGAGATTTTATAAAAAGAAAATATGTTGTTTTTTTTTTTTTTTAAAAAATGCACCTAGAATTTAATAACAACCAATCGCAACAATCAACAACCAACCATTCGATTATAGAAGCAGAAAGCGATCACCAAGGCGTTGTTCTGATTAGGAAATTAGCACCTTGGAGTAAAACAGCCAGTCGAAGGCTGGGCCTTCCTGATGTCTGGTGGATGACACGGGGACGGGAATGTAGTGTATCGCTTTATCAGGTGTATAACTTTCATTTGACATACGTAACCAATCAGTCGCCACTTCAAATACGCAGCTGTCCTTTATACACCGACTGTGTACTGTGTACCCTTGGTAATAAGCTACCGGATACTCGGATTAAAATTATAAACGCAATAAAATTTGTTGAAAATAATGTTTAACACCTGTGTAAACTATAACCCTATAAAAAAAAGAAAATAAAAAAAAACGCAATGAAATTATCAGGAATACGAAACTAAATGTCTAAAAAACTAAAGAAACTATTAAAACTAAAAAAAAATGAGTGGATTTCCAAGAAACAATCTGGTCGACCTGTAAAAAAAACAAAACAAAAAAACTGTCTTCTTCAAATCAGAAGAAAACAAACGACACTATGATGAACTTAAAATCCTCACATAACAACTAAGCTAAAACATATATTTAATTATGTATATGTATAAATATGTTAGGTACAGAAATCCTCGATTACCAGTAAACAACATCCGTTTTTTGGATATTTTCTTCTTTAATTTCACTTGAATTACTATCACACTTGCTTTATCAGGAATTATTTTTAAAATAACAGAAACGTTCACCTGGTTTTGTGATTTATCTCAGTTAAAAATATCTCCTACATTGAAAGTTAACACCAAAAAAAAAAAAAAAAAAAAAAAAATTGAAGTAAATCTTAAACTAGCCAATGTATCAAAATGATGGAATATTCATTAATTGCAATATTGCGTCACTCCAACATAAAGTATCCACCAGGTTGAACATAGCCATATCACATATCATCCTTTATACCGGAACCAAATCAAGGCACTTTGACCCCCCCCCCCTCTATTATCCTGTTAAAGATACTTAGTAGGTATATGAATTTAATTTTTAATTTCAGTGCATTACAAACTGAACCAGATAAAAATGTCACACCTCTCCATATTAGTTACCAAGATATATAATTATATTTAAGGTCATAATGACCCTAAAGTTTTGTTATTTTGGCATTGACTGTGACTGACTGATTCATCATAATTATATGGCTCTTTTACTTACTAAGAACTACTTATTAAGAAATTTGAAGTGTTGTTTGCAAGCAGAGTTTAAGGCACGAAAAAAGGAAAAATTAAAAATTCCTTTTTTTTTAATTTTTCCTTAATCTCCACCCATGAGGTGGAGATAGAGGTAAAAAATAGAAAGAAAAAAAACCTCTATAAAAATAGAGGTTCACCCATAGTTATGTCAAGGATAATTGTTATTTTTGTTTGATAGATTCGAAAATGTACCGGCCAAGATCCAGTTAATACGATGCCCACTAGATGCGGAAGAACACAGTAAACAATTAGGTAAAGAAGCGAAGGACAGAGCTACTGAAACAAAGAGTGGACCTATATGCGATGGAGACACTTGTCAGATAGGAAAAAAATAACAACTACAAACATTTTATGTTTACACTATTAAGTCTTTTTTATTTAGTTAGTTAACGCTTTTAAGTTTACATTTTTCTTTTTCACCCGGAACTTTGAACCCATTAAGCATGAAAGCATAAACAGCGTAGGAGCAAACTCGGCAAGTCCGGTTTAAATACAGGACGGAAGGGAATCAGCTACTTCACATTTTATTTACACATTTGATATGGTTAATAGTGTGGTGTGGACATCAACACTACCATGGAATTCGCAACCTTCGCAATCCCTTGATCATCAATATCCCTATTGATGATGTCCTTGGTTTAAGGTCAGTTTTACGAGTACATAACCTCTCTGAAACTCCTATCCCCTACTTTTCACATGATATAGTGAAGTGTTGAATAGAGCATATAAGCTACTTTACAAATGGTATAGTATAGTGTAGTATATTAATATACGCTATTTTACACATGGTAGAGTATATTATATAAGCTACTTTACACAGCATAGCATAATTATATATACTTTACACATAGTATTGTATAGACATATATAAGCCACATTACACATAATGTAGTATATTAGCTACTTTTTTTTATCATCAATCTTATCATTAGAAATGGACACATGTCTCACATTTCTAGAAATCAAACTTAGTTTACTGTGGGGGTTTGGTTTTTAATTCTAAAAAGATCTTACTGATCCCCAAGGATTTTAAATTGATCAATACTTGACTTATATCTATATTTTTTTTACATTATGTTCTGATTGTCCCCAATAGTCATATTTAATGTTTTATTAGGAACCAGCGCAGCTAGTTCATGTCAATCGTATCCCCTACTTTTAGTTCAGTAAAGCTAATCGTATGTAATCTTGGGTTTTTGATCAAAAAGGAGGTGTGCGGGTAAGTGTGAGTAGGAGGGGGTAAGGATTGTTTAATCCTCTCCCTGATCCGCATTACACACAGCAGATATGTAGGGAATTTGTTTAGAGCCCTTTATAAAAATAGCATACATCCAAACTTACCAAGATGCATGTGTAAAAAAATACCTACCTACGTCCTACGTCCTTTAAACTTTTTGCTAGAAGGCTTTACAAGAACCTCGAGCTCTAAAATTATGCATTTTAGCACACGAGAGGTTAAAAGCAAAACAAGAACTAACTTAATAAGAAACGAATGCTTCCTAGATAATAAGGAAATTATTTCTATCGCTATCAAAGGCATATATAGAAAAGCCAAAGTAACCTTCGAAACCAGGCTCAAAGATAATAAAAAACGTGAGGTGTATTCAGGACTCAAGTTAAATGATTGACTGAAGATCGCGAAGCTTGCAAAAATGTTTTTTATCCTAGTTGGTAGAATATATATTACGATTAAGTCTTAAGTAATTAAGGAATTTACTAGTTTATATATTGGAAATACAAGCGTAAAGTTTAGAAGAGGACGCCGATTATAATAGGGAAAGGTTATAAGGTAATAGGTAATAAGGTGTAATTAAAATAAGTTAATTGAATTAAATTAGTTTAAAGTACAACATACCTTTATTTTATTGTTTATGAAGGAGGTTTTACAAGTTGTTAGAATCGTAAATTTAAGTTTAAGACTGAGAGGTTATCAGTGATAGGGTACAATATTAATCAGTTGATAATTACGATACTAATAAAAATACTTAACCTGAATGGCTATGCTCGAAGTAATATAAATGACATAATTTTTGTAATATAATTTTTAAGTAAGTGCTGTAACGTTTTATAACAATAACAAAATAGGAAGGGAAACTTATTAAAATAAATTTAAAATAGAGAATTCCTTTGGTGGAAAATACTCAGTTATTGATAAAAAAAAAAGAAGAAAAGTTGGCTGAACTGGAAGAGAATTGTAGGACTAAAAAGAGATGGTGATACTCAAAAAATAATTAATACACTCTGAATTAAAATAATACATATTTAATAAAGACTCAATTAACAATATAATTAATATCTAATGATAGGTAAATAATAAAATATCGTACTCAAACAACCAATTTATTAAATAAAGTATTTATTGTTTTTATCTCTATAAATAGATTAAAAGAAAATTTATTTAAATTACCAAATTAATTTTAAAAATTAATAATAATAATTGCACTTATTCATATTTAAAGAATAGACTATAAAAAAGTTTTAATAGGGTTTTTTTTTTATTCGGCTGTCAACATAAATGGCCACACTGATTTAAAAACCAGTTCTTTTTACGTACTTGGCTATTTAACTACGTTCGGCTTTAAATCTGGTAATAAAATCAGTGTTAAACAACGGTTAACAGTGTAAATTTAATTTTAATTTAAATGATGTGCTATTTCAACTCAATATACGAAGTATAGTAGTTAGTGACTGAAGATATCGTTTTGAAGATGTTAAAGTTTGGTTTTAATGTTGAAATTTAATGTTTTTTATTGTTTTAATGTTGAAAGTGATTTCGTAGTTTGTTGATAGTTTTTGAACTGCAGTTTAACCGTATTTTTTTTATTAAGGGGTAGGGGGTATGACAGGTTATAAGATCGGTTTTGTTTTGTTTGTTACCTCAGATATTTCAATAATAAGGTTTGCGATTGTTGTAGAAGAGTTACAAATACGTCCGAACTCTTATACCTGCCTGAGGCTCCTTTCAACTTGGCATCCTGCCAGTTACATCTCGAATTCAAACATTAAGCTTTTCCTTTTTAACGCTTATAATACTTCATTAGAAGCATAAACAAGCCAGTTAATAATGTCTACTACCTCTCCGACTTTTAAGGTTAGTATATATATACATTTATTTCTTTAAAATTTTACATTCGATTGATCTATTTGGGCGAAGTAATGCAATTTTAGATTACCAGAGCACAACTTATTCTAAGAATAATGTTAATGTAATGTTGTAACCAATAACGTTGTCCATTAAGAGAATGTTTATCTACTCACGGCGGTAAAATTAAGCATTACTTAACTGTTTTTAGGCTGGATGGCTGGAAAGTAATATTTCGCTGATTTGCCATTAAAGTACATTAAAAACAGACGGAAATATTTCTCTTTCTCTGCCTAGGCTGGAAAAGTACAGTGTTTACAAGTGCGTGTCATAACTCTGTCTTTCTTTGTATTTAGTTTTTATTTTAATTTAGTTGTATATCTATACTTGTTTTATTACAAAGCAATATTATATTATTTATATTTATCTTTATCTAAGCTTTCATTTTTTTTTTTTTTTTTTTTTTTTAATCTAAATAGCGTGATTAGATAAAATATTGTATGCAACAAGGCACGTGAAAAACATTTCTGCCCATTAGCGGCAGTAAGGCTTTGGGGCCCCCCTCAAACTATTATTGGGAGCCCCTCTATCTCTCTTCCAGGGGACCAGGATTCTCAGGGCCCCCGCGCCGCAGGGTCTTAGGGGCCCTTATTGCCGCCACTGTTTCTGCCTCGTGTATTCATTTATGTATTATTAGTTTATTCATTTTCGTTTTCGTAGCCTGTCCTCGCCTCCGGCTTGAACGCTAACTTTATTATCACTCGTAAGTAAAATTACATTTTGCTGCCTAGTTACATAAATAACTATTCTTTTATTATGAAGATGAAGATTTTTTCATTCACAGAATGAATTAGTTTATACATCGTAATTCTATTATGTATCCTCTAAAACTCTAAATCATAGTCTTCTATTAATGAGTTATTATTTCGAACAGATCTAGTGGTTATTGGTGTTAACAATATCATTCATACATTATGCATTTATTATGCATATAGTTTCATTTAAAAGTTATAGAGTTTAAAGTAAATGCTTTTCGCTAGATATGTGTATAGAAAAAACTCGGGTTAATAGCCTTGCAGAGCTCTGGGTGCTATAGATAAGAGGTTGTTAGGTTTAAGCGGGTAGTTATTGTTATCATGGAAAAAATGATAAGTTGCCCATCCTTTACCTAAGAACGTTAAGATGATATAAATTTAATTCATTATTATTTATGAAGGGAAGGACAGTAGGTTTGATGGAATCGATTTCATTCCTCTTTTTTAAAGATAGAGAGGAACAAGGATGACATCTTCTTTGAAATGATTATTTATTTAAACATTTAACTAAATTATAAGAATATTATTTTTATTCAACTTTTAGATATGTATCATTAACCCGCGGGCTCTCCATGGCTTAAGGGTAGTTAATAGAGATTTTGTTTTTTAGAACATTTTAACTACTCTTTGCTAAACGAGAGTTAATGCGTTGAAAGCGCGGGAAATCGAGTGACACACAGATTGGCGCACCTCTGAGTGAAAAAACAAATCCACTACATTTACCTTCTTACATGGTTATCGAGAGGGTAAATATTGAGCTCTCATTGGCTCCTTACCTCACTTGCTAGTTTTTCCCGCGCTGTCATCGCATTAACTCACGTTTAGCACAGACTGAATAAAACCAAATTATGTCTTTTCATTTATTATTAATTCTGAAAATTGGTTAAATAAAAAAAAGTACTATTCACGATGAACAATATTTTGGTAAATAAAATGAAACTAATATGACGAAATATGTATCCATGAAAAATGTAAGAAGGATAAGCTTAAAAGAAGGATTGATAAAAGGATTGGGGTAAGACGGGGTAAGAGTTAACTGTTGATCCGGATATCACATTTGAAAAGGGAAAGCTTATTCAATTACGCTTTTCTTTTTTTTATATAAATTTGGGATTTTTCTCGTAAAAGCCCTTTTAACTTGTTCCGCGTGTCTCTTTCTTTTCTTTTTCCTTGAATCCTTCCTTACTTACAGAAATATACCGGAATATAGAAAAGGAAATATACCGGTATCGATTGTTTGAGGTCAATTCATATCATAAACGAAAATCTCCTTTGGAACTTACTCGTTTGAAATCTGACTCCCAATAAAGTAAATAGAATGTAAGGAGGTAATACAGCATGTGATGCTGAAAGAGATTTCAAAGAAAGGATCGATTCATAATAAAATTTTCAAATATTATCCTTTGCATCCCCCCCACCATTATATGACAAAATGAACAACATTCTTTTCAATGATTACTAACATTCAATATTATTTACTGGGTCATGCACGTGGGAACTCTTTTTTCACACAAAAAAGACTACCGTTTCGGCTAATCTGTAGTGCGCGATACAGTCGAGAATCGCTTGGCAGCACAATTTCGCTTGATTTATTCACTTAAGAGATTATATCCCTTTGTCAAAACAGTTTATACTTTTAAGATTTATACATTTGAAAGCTATATATATAGTTAAAACATTTTAAAGGTAATATCCCTTTGTCTAAATAGTACATTCGAGTGAGGCCCCCCCCCATCCAAATTTATATCCTCTTTTTCTTTTCCTAAAGTGGCTTGATGTCTGCAGTTTTACCGAAGAAGAGTTTATTTCAAATTCAAAAGTCAAGAAATGTTTTGATAATTNCATTGTTAGATAATATATATATATATATATATATATTTGGTATGTAAAAGATCTTGTAAATTTACCCTCACATGGCCATTAGTATTGTTAATACAGAGAAATATTAACAATATTTTTGGTTGCATTCGGTCGATATTATTGTTATAACTTGTTTAGCTGCTTAAATTATAGTTATTTAAAAAGTTCTTTAAGTTTTCATTTTATTAGTTGTCAGTGTCAGGTATTTATATAGTTAATATGGTAAAGCATTTATTATTGTCCTGATTTCAGGGAATTTAGGGAGGGGGGAATACAACCCTCCCCTGAGAAAATTTGAAATTTTGGTATCTCAGAAGAAGTTTTAGACTAGGGACTGTAGCTTTTAAATAGACACACTATTACACAAATTACTTTGACTATAATGCAGTCTGTAAAAATGAAGAATGCATCAAATCTCAAACCATAACCAATAAACAGCTTGTAGCAACCAGAAACTTTATTTCTAAAGTTATTTTGAACATTTTCAACACATTAAAGTTATGTACATATACATATTAAAATTCTTTAATTAATTTAAGCATAGTGCTTTTAGCTCCCCTGGCCACGACACTGATTGTAGGAAACATTATTGTGAGAGTTTCTTATTATTAGAATCATTATCAACTATTAGTACTGTGTGACTGTGACAAAGGAATATTTAAAAACAATTTTAAATTTTTTGAAAACAGGGTAACTTTTTTTTAAATTTCTAAAGAGATAAAATATGCAAAAGTATAAATGAATGTATATATAGAGGTACAAATGTACAGATTTACATAATAATATTATGTATATATCGCTTCAGGACAGTCAACAGACAGAATTTAAATAATTTTTTCAGGGGCCCTCAATACGTGAAAATCGAACCATCATTTGTTATCAATTCACTTTTATGTCATTTTAAAACGATTTTTTTTTCTTTTCCCGCTAGTATGAAAGAAAGCATTTAATATTGCTTTAATTATTTTTCTAAGTCCAAAAAAAAAAGATAGTAAAGCCGGCAATGATGTGAATATTGTGTATAGAAGGGGGGTGTGAAGTGAACAGTAGCGCGGTAAAACTCTCCCGCTCCCTGAGACTTGAGCATTCAAACTTTAGTCGGCTTCTAGCGGCCGTTCCGTGCACTCCTCATATTGAGTCTGTATCAGTTCTCTCTTCAAAACCACCGGTAACTCGCGTGTTATCTACCGCGTGTTTTTGCAAAACCTTGTTATTGATAACAGTATTTGTTTATTTATTTTTTTCAATATATCGAAGATATAATTTTTCCTCCACTTTTATTATTAAATATATTATTTTTAACAATAAGTACTATCAAAACACAGAATTGTGTTTCCTTATTGACGTCCAAAAGTTTCGACTGCTATTTAAAATAAAACTAATAAGTTTTGCTTGCAAGTTGTTACAAAAGTTATTTTTGTTTGATACTGTTCGAAGTTTGTTTATATACGACTTAGTTTAATAACTAAATTTATTTTTCTTGTGAATCAAGTCAATAAATTTATCATATAGAAGGATTTTTAACTGTTTGTGTATTTATAAAAAAATCTACGAAATCTCTTCTTGCTATCTTATGGTTTATGGGGTGAGTTTTATGAATTTTGTGTTTTGCTGTTTAATTTAATTATTTATATATTTATCATACTATTGTTTTGTTTTAATGTTTTTCTTTAGTGGATATAATGTGTTTTGTATTAATTACATAATAATTATGATTTTAAATTTTTAAGTTTTTTGGTAGTTTTCTTACTACCGAAAGATTAAATTTTAAATAATTCAAATTTCAATGATCAATAACTACGGGAGACATACAGAGAAAAATAGACCCCCGCACCGGTGTCTATTTTTCTCTGTATGTCTCCCGTAGTTATTGATAATTGTAATTTGAATTATTTATAATAATTATGTTAAAATAAAATGAAGTGATACATAATTTAAATATCCAGGAACATGCTATAAGTTTAAATGGTCGCTATTGTAGTTTCTAACTACTTCATGTATTTGATTATTTATAATGATTTAGGTAAATTGACAATAACAAGTTTTGAATGCTAGAAGTCGTAGGTTTAAAAATTCTAACAGTTATGTAGATCTGAAAGAAGTATCCCCTCATGTCACGAGGTCGCTAAAGTTATCTATTCGTTGCAAATAAATTCGACAATTTTTAACTTACTGGAAGGAAACTATGGGTTTAATGCCGGTCGTTATAAACAAACGTGTGTAAACAAAAACAAATTCAATTATATTTATGACGTCCTGTTATAAGTTTGATATATTGGTCGCTAGCACTAGCAGGCTAGTGTTAATCATCATTATAAACAGAAGTATGAAGTACGTGAACCAGTTCAATTCTTTTTGACGTCCTGTAAGATCTTTGATATATTAGTTGCTGGTGTTAGTGTTTGTAAAAAGAAATATGTAAACAAGTTCAATTATTTATGAGGTCCTGTGTGTGTGTGTTAGTTTAATATGACACTAGCGGCCAATACATATTGATCGTTCGTGTCAATCATCATTATAAACAGAAGTAGGTAAACAAGTTGATTTATTTATATGTATCTAAAAGAAGATGAAGGTTATACGAGTGTGTCGCTAATGCCAAGCCCAATAAACAGTAGAGTATACATATAGAACATCACTATGTATATTGTATATTCTATATTTTACACCTTAATAATATGTATATGACCACAATATGGAAATATTGAGAGAATATTAACTGTAGGTGTATTGAACGAAAGAATTGTAAAAAGTATAATCTTGCCTTCAAATTCTGAATTTTCTATACAGAAATTTATTTGAGTTATCTAGGAACATTTTTATTTTTAGTATTGTTTTATCTTTCAGTCAGATCAAAAAAAGGCAATCTCCCAAATTTTTAAAACTGCTTATCCAACATTGTTGAAATTTGAATACTTTAACGGATCCCAATGTATGCATATAGTGTTAGGATCATCTTATACATGGGCGTATCCAGCTCAAAACAGAAGGGAGGGCAGTTCATGATAAGGTGATGAGGGGGGGGGGATTATAACCAAAGTTAGAATAAAACATTTATTTAAAAAAACAAAAACTAATTTGTAAACAATGATTTTCGAGGATTAGAAGCAATTTTTTTTAATTACAGCTTCCACTAGTTGCTCCTTGTTAGCGAAAACTCATTGTCGGTGAATGCTTAAAATGGCTAACCCATTCAACCTGTTTTCACCATGTACTTCTTAGCCATGTTTTGATTCGGCTAAGAGAAATAAATGAACGCTCATGTTGTGCAGGGCTGTGAAAGCAATATCAGCAAAGCCTTTCTGATTGCCGGGAAAAACAATTCGCTCTTTTTTAAAACCCTAATTATGTGTGGCGCTTCCCCTTTCTCCTTCTAAATTGTAGATAGTTACACTGGATGAAGTTCTTTCATTCCATTGCTCCAATGAAACATCTGTCATTTTACTAGGATGGTAATTCGTCAATGAAAATGCTGGCGATTTGTCTACACTCTACAGTATAGAATCCAAGAAGGAAATTATCAGAGCCCTTCTCCAAAATTTGGATGGATTTTCGGCTGGAGGATTGCTTATATGCTTCTGTCGGCCAGGAATGCTAGTGGCACTTATGTCTACATTTAAATGAGAACCCATGTCACTTGCTTCTTTCAATTGCCAGTTGTTACGTTCTTTGATGAAGTCGTAGCTTGTCAAGAATAGGCTGAATATGGTTGTTGCCTTTGACTATGTCTAGAGTCTTCGATTGAAGTGCATTTGCTACGGGTTCCAGTATAGCTGAATAAGAAGATCTGCACGCCGCTGCATGCAATTGATAAGCATTTTTTCTAGTTGCTGAAATTATCCTTAAAAACAGGGATACTTTTGTATTTCTCTGACCACCTAGTCTCACATAATTTTAGAATATTGGCAATAAGCTTGCGTCGTAATACAGACTCACGAAAAAATGTAATAATCTCCATTATCAACGCAGTTTCAAATTTCTGGGATTACGTTTAAGGAACCGTACAGTGTGACAGACTGACACAGGAACGAAACTATAAGGGTTTCTTTTTTTGGTTTTACCAACGAAACCATAAAAAAGAAAGCAACCACACCTATTGATCAGTTTTATGTATGTTTGCAAATTGCAAATAAATCATAATGTTGTAAATAATCATAAAATAAATTATAGGAATCAATTAGGGGATTTAAATACAACATCAATAATTGAGAAAATTGTACTAGATTTATCAGACCTATTTTTTGATCCATCTTGGAAGGGGGGGCAGCTGCCCCCCTTGCCCCCTCTGGATACGCCCATGATCTTATATGTAGTATGTGTTGTTCCAAGGAACTACATAATAACTTTTATTGACGTAGCAATGTTTTCTAAAAATAGGTGGATTACTGCAACTAATGATACCCTGAGCCCTTCGTTCGAGTTTCTTAAACGTTCAGGTCTACAACCATTAAAACGTAGTCACCACCGGCATTGCAACACCTAGATTTTACCATTTTACCCTTAATTTCGATACAAACTGTAGAATATTTTTGATTATAGAACTAGAATTTCATTATTATATCTACCAACTATAGAATCTTTTTGGTTATAGAAATACTCGACTTACGGTGGCGTAACTATAGTTCCGCACGGGCCTCCGGTGCCAGGGGGGCCCCAAATCCAATGTATCAATGTCGATGGGGGCCCCCTTTAGAGTATAATAATATATAACTCCCTTGTAATCATTCTATACCATTGTCAGGAGCCCCCATTCAGTTCTGAACACGCAATTCTTTTTTTTTTTTTTTAACTCCTCCATTTTCTTTGATAAGGGGCCCCCAAAGAGGTTATATTGTGGGGGGGGGGGGAATGCCCAATCTACGCCATTCTCGACTTACAGTTAGTTCAATAAAATGTAATCATGGATTATATAAATTTGGGGATCTTTAACACTACTTAGCAGTTTCGCTATTGGTTTTACTAAAAAAAAGTATTTCTAAAAAATGTTTGCCTTAAAGAACAGACTAAAATTCCAATTTTCAATTTTTTACCTCTTAATTGCATGAGAGTTGCGCGTTGACGCTTTGACGGATGACGCTAACAACAAACTTAGCCTGAGGATTGACACAAGGAACACGTTGGCGTTGGTAAATATGCAACTGACACGGTCAACTTTTACTCGTTATACGCGTAATACATACATTTTATACTCTGGCTGATGGCAACACTGGTGATTTTGATTACCTTGTGTAACCATAACCTTCCAAACGTTATTTTATTTTGGTGAATTCACTTAACCACTACTTCTAATTATTCCAATTATAAATTCATTCAAGTTCAAGTTATAGTTTTGTAAGTAATTGTTCTTTATTGCCTTATCATAACATAAATACTAACAATATAGAAGCCATACACAGTACATGAAGCTGCTTGATGTTTGCGCAAACATGATGTTTAACTAAATTTCCCCGACATCAGGTTTGCGCAAACATTTTGTGCAAAATGTTTGATCGTGTGGGGGGTATGGGGGCCTTAAGGCATTCATCTAATCTGTAGCTCGATAATTATTGTAAGATAAGATAAGATAAGATAATCCATTTATTAAATTCATTTCACTAATAAATTTACAAATCTATATACAGTATTTTGAATTTAAATCAGCCAAAGCTGTGGATTTAGTATATTATCTATTACATAAGTTATTTTATACATTTTATCATTTTATTTATTTTAATGGTAGTTTTTTTTCTTACTTATTTATATTTATTTATTTTTTACTAGTTCATATTACAAACATTGAAATGCCTATTACTACGTACATGCACATGCAAAAAGAATAATAAAATAATGTATGTATGTATACTCATATACATATACATTCATATCACAATATCGTAAGTAACAATATATATATATAATAATATAATAACAACAAAAACCAAACATAACTTTGTAAAAACTAAATAATAAATAATAAATCTAACAAAAATATCTATTACTTATATTACTTTAGGTTAACTCGTAAGTAACAATATAAACATAATATAATAATAACAAAATACCAAACATAACTTTGTAAAAACTAAATAATAAATAATAAATTTAGCAAAAATATCTATGAGTTAAGTTAACTCGTCCTGATCAAATGAGGTGACTTATTCTGGTTTAAGCCAGGCCTGAACATAAACATTGCTCATTCTCCTCCACTCTGTTCTCTCCCTAGCCACTCTTTTCCATAGCACACCTCCACAGCACCTTCTCATCTCCTCGTCCCATCTAGCCCTGGGTCTTCCTCTTCTTCTTTTCATATCCACAGGACACCAGTCTATTACTTTACTACTCCCGATAATTATTGTAGCCTGTAGAAAACACGCCAAAACGTCACGCACAACGATCGTGAAAACGTAGGCTTAAACTTTGAAAATTTTAATTTAAAGACGGGAAAAGAATCTATACCTATTCTTTGAGACAAATATTTGTTAAAAATAAATACTTTTTTTTTTTGTTAAACCAATTGCGTCTTTGTACCCATTATTTGACCAAAATCTTCAATTTATTCTTTAAAAAATATCAGCAATAATAAGGGCACCTTCGCTTACGAAGTCCATTTCAACACTGTTGCCCAAACTCTGGATTTTCTCAGATATACTTATGATATTCGTATGATTAGTTTGCGCATGTTATACGATTTTCTCGTCAGGCACAGTTTCTCGAAGTCTCGAAGGCTGTGTTCGAGCAATTCTCCCCGGCTTAATTGGCCTAAACATAATATCAATTTTGAATTAGGTATTTATAGAGCTGTGATAGAAGGAAATGTTTGGAAGTGGTGTAGTAACTCTGGCGTTGTAGGAGCTCAACCAGATATTGCAAGGGCAGGATATCGAACGATTTGTAAAAGCACAGCGGCTAAGGTGGGCCACGTTCAGCACTTGGGCGAGAATAGGATGTTTGCTAGGATTGCCAGATCAAGATTGAACTTGAGGAGAAGTACAGGACAGCCCCGTTAACAGATGGATGGACGGCGAACGGAGTCCTGCAGGACTTAGCAATTATGGGCGTTAGAGGCTGGAAATCCAAAGCGGACGATTGGGTCGAATGGAGGTGAATTGTAATGGAGACCAAAGCCCACTGTGGGCTGTAGCGCGGGGCGCGGGATAAAGAAAAGAAAAGGAAGAATTTTGAATTAGGCATTCGCAAATTATAGCCGAGTACCAAGTTATTGCAGTAACAATTTTTATAGGACACAATTTAAGTCATGAAGTGCTATAACTGAAAAGATCTTTTATATTCCTACAATATTTTTTAATATAAACAAAACATAAACATCTTAGATAATACCATTTAAATAACTGGATAGGTATATATTTAAATTTTACTCTAAATTTAGACAATATTTAAATTCTATAATATTTAATGAATGAAGAAGTACCGTTTTGCTAGCAAATAAAGTTAAAACTTTAAAATTTTAGAAAAAATACCGCTTGCAAATATACTCACAGTAAAAGTGTGTGTTAAAATTATTAGACTATTTGTATAAAATTTAATAATAAGGAATAAAATATAAAATACATTGTTGGAAAGCATATTCTCGAGTTAAAGTTATGATTCTTTCTTTATTTCAAAAGTATAATCAAGTGAGCACATGAAAGAATCTCTCCTTTAATATACTAAAAGAAAAATATCTAATTTTCACGGTATTTTATACAAAAGGTAGTTTATTCAAGAATTTCATTCACATTTTAGAGCACTTAACATTCTAAATATTTTATGATTAAATCTCAATTACTTTAATTGTATTTAACTTTATTTTGGCACGGCTGGGCTTTATTAATATTATATTCTACGTATGAAGACTGCTAAGAATATTATATGTATTATTAAAAAACATATTAATGTGTCAAGTCTCATTAATATATAAAAAGAGAGTATATCTATTATTTTTCCACAGCTTAGGCTTCTTTACCAGCAGGTAAATGTTTGTTAAGTATATAAAAGTAAATTTATAAAAAAGGTAATAAATGGATCATGGATCTATCTATTATCTAGTAAATATATTGTTATAGAAAAGTAGGTAACTAATTAAATATAGAACAAAAATATTGGTATAGTTCCAGAATTCAAATTTTAGAAATTTGATGGATTTGCTAGTTTTAGAGTCCCCTGGGTCAAAATACTAGTTTATTTTATTATTTGGTTTTGATAACTTAAACAAATTTAATGTAAACTGTCAACTTAAGTAAAATGTGTTTCCGCGATAGTTATGTACAATATAAGGAAGAAAATTAAGAAAGATAATTTTCGAAGATGAGTTGTAAGATTGTATATATAAGCACATGTATGCGTATAAAGAAAATATTTTATACGTTCTACTGCGTTTTAGGATTCTCGCGTTATATATATATATATATTTATTTATATAATTTCGAAGAGTGCAATCTACTTAAGGAAATATGAACGGTAGGTATATAAAAAGCTGTCAAGATATAAGAATATTAGTAAGAGGAACTTCTATGTTCACTTTAAGAGAGCGTTTCGCCCAAATATAATCACATCTTCAATTCGTGCGTGAAATTAAAGCCTCTGCAAATATAGAACTCTCAAAGAACATTTTATTTTATTATTAGGATCGTACAACAGAGATGGCCTAAAGAATTTAGTTCAGGTAAGTTTGGATATGTAGGGTTTTTCCTGTCCTCTCTCTTCCTCGCAACCTAATTGTATTATATTTCTTTTGAACTTTTATTAAAAGTAAATTCGATTAAAAAGGTATTTTAGTACTGTAACACAATTTTATGTTGAACTACCTTTGAACTCGATCTAATTATTTACTTTTGGTTTTTTGTTTGTTTGTTAAATATTGCATTTCTCTTAAGTAGAGGTGTACTTGCATTCATGTAAATAGAAACACAGTCTGGTCGTTTCTAAACTCAAGAATAGTTCTTATTTTTAGCACTTCTATAAACAGTTGAATGTGAAATGTTAGTTCATTATAAACAGTTGGTCAATTTTTTCAATTGTAAATTAAATGTTTTTTTCTTAAGTTTAAATAAATACAGTCAGTCCAATCAAATTATACATGGGTCGTTTATCTATAATTTTTGAATATGTTGAACCTAAGTTTTCAGAAAAGAAAGTCCTGTGCAAGCAGAGTTAAAAAAGGCCGAAAATGTCGGATTTTTCCCCCTTTTTACTTAATATATGTGTTGTTCCTAAGCATTCTGAGAGAAAAAGTAATGAGGGGATTATAATTTATAATTTTATATTTTACTTGTATTTTCAACGTTTCATTTGTTAAGAAGATTATGTTACCTAACAAAATTATATTAAGTTTCAAGTATATATTAAGTTTCAATGATATTTTCAGGCACATCTGAAAATATCAGAGGCAAAATATAGCCAATTTGAGACACAGAGATGAAATTATAAACCCGTTTGTTACAACCATTCAACGACCTACAGTAAAACTGCGAATCAACTTTAAAAGGGAGAAATAAAAGAAACTAAGTAGTTATTATCATTTCTATAAGACAAAATTTGCTAAATGAACAATTTTTTCTCCCTTTTATTTTTTTCGAAATGTTTAGATACTATTAAAAAAAAACTTAAATTTAAGCTAGAATTAAATTTTAAGCTCCCGTCTATACGAGCGTTGCGCGTGAATGCTTCGACGGATAAAACGCTCCCCAACATACATACTTAATTTTTTCTACAACTGTTGTATTTATGGTTTTTTCCCCCTTCGGGCTAAAGTTATCGAACTACTGAGTAGTATGAATGCATTGTATAACATTTATTTACGCATACGATGACTTGAGTTTATGTTGACCAATTTAGTTAAAATTTGGGATATATGTATCAATGCTCTGACTATTTTCTTTATGAAGCGTTATCCTTCAAATCGGTCACAAAATTTCAAATTGGGATTTTAGGACGAGAATGTATTCTATGTTTATCTATTCAGTTAGGAATACTTTTTTTATCCACTTTATTATTATTATTATTATTATTTTTTTTTAATAAAACCAACATTGGGAAACCCCATATTATTAGGGTNAGAAAATAATATATATATAAAAAAAAAAAAAACTTCAGAAGTTGTACAGCAAATTCTATTCTCTTCTAGAATATTGATAATGTTTACTTTTGCTCTCTGATGCATAGGAACAGAAATATGTATTAAATATAATTAAAAAATAGTTTAAGCATTACGATGTTTTTTTTTTTTTTTTTTATTTTTTTTTTCAATATAACTCTGCTTCTGCTGGGCTTAGTTTCTGCAAATGTGTTTCTTTTTATATTAGTGGCTTTAGTCCACATTCTACATATCTAAAAAATATAGATACCAGACGTTTTGTAAGTAAACATTTCGTATTGACTGGACTAAGACTAATTACTTTTATGTTTAATTGGTGAAAAAATGCATTAGTAAAAAAATTAACATATTCTATAACGTTGAAACCTCTCGTACATAGGTATACGGTATACGTCATGAAGATTTTCTGTGCAGTCAGTCAACGTATCTATCTTTAGTTGTTCAACTACAAAAATTTGATATTTTGGTGTTTCATATAGAACTGGGGCCCTTGCCATGGCATTCGAATGGAAGTGCAAAAACTTTAACTAGCCCCCTCGATCTTCGGCTCATTTTTCTTCTTCCACCTTACCTTGCCTTACACGAATTCTACGGAGATTCGGTTTTTGGCGAGATCCTTTGTGCAGAGATTTTCCCTTTTACATTCTAAAGATATCGCTATGTGTTCCAAGATAGCGTATGCAAGAGGAAACATTTCTTTTTATTTTTGGGTTTTCGAAAGAAAGTCGTCCTTTCAAAAAAAATATCCTGCTTGTTCATAAATCTCTAAAAATGTAAATGTTTTCTTGATTTTGTGTATAGGGTGTTGAGCTTCTTGAAATCTTCGTAAAATTACCAAGAGTAATCTAACCTTATTTTTGATGGTATCAAAAAATATTAGCTATCAAATTAGGTGGAAAATCAATTTTTGGGTCAAACACCTTTAAAAATGGTGTCATGGTATAGTCATATGATACATAATCATAATGGTATTTAGATTGACATCGTTAAGTAACGAAAATATAAACTGAAAATTGTGTCCCAAACAGCTGGAGGGCGGGAGAGACATTAGTAGCACGAGCCGCTCAGCCGCTCAGTGTAACACGATACTGTGTTTTCTCAACGAGTGGAAAATAAACAGTTTAATATAAACACGTCATGTGAAATATGATTTTATCTTTTTACGTTAACTTAGTTTAAACTTTCTAAATTAAGCGTAAAAATATAACAATAAAGTACAAAAGAGGAAAACAAAATGTCAAAAAAGTATCATATTTATTCTTAGCTTTATTAAGCCTTTTTATTCGGTACTCGAATGAGATCGGGCCTTACTTCTTGGAATGTAATAGACTTTATTAATTTACTTTCTCTTCCTCGAAGAGTAATCGTTATAATATTAATTAGGTAACTTCGATCATGATCCTAATCCTTGAATAGTTATCGCATAATTGGAATATCACTTCTTGAACAGATTTCGGTTTACTTTTTGAGTAGATACGAATCTAATTTCTTCATTTGAACTCGTGACTCGTGTAACTCTTGAATAGTAAGTATATGGATCTAATATCTTTATCAGATCTCGTCTAACCAATAGTAATCGTAATTGGATTACTCCTTAAAGCGTGTTCAGATTCAATTTATTTTATATTGTATGGTATTCACTAGTATACAATTTCTTTTATATTGTATGGTATTCACTAGTATGAGTATGTATTGATATAATAATTTACTTCATATCAAATAATGTTGGACCACACTACCTAGATAGTATTGAGAAACGTTACATGTAACTACGTACTTAAACATTATTTAAACTGTAATCTAGACTCGACACTATTTAATATAACTTTGAACAAAAATACTCGTATTAAATTTAGATTCTAACTGTTGTAATCTAATTACTCTAAATAATCTACTAAATAAAACCCATCAAGTCAGTTGTTTAATTAGTTCAGACACTCTTTTTTAATTAGTTTCTTAAAATTGATACTACAAAATTAATTATTAAATTTGGCATCACTAAAGAATAGCGTAATTTTTAAAAATATATTTAAGTTCATTATTTCTAATTAAAAAATCCACACGGACATGTTCGATTTTAATAACTTATAATACTCGTTATTTTTAAATGTTGGCTGTTACCCTTAATTTTGTAACTTATAGCAGTTACTTAAAATTTGGTTAAAAAAAAAAATTATAATGGAGGGCATTCAGTTTACTCTATGTAATGACTTTCAACGATTGATTGTTTGTTGGTGTTAGTGTTAGTACTTCCATTAAATATTATGTAATAATTTAACATTCTTAAAGCTAGTAACCATTTTATTTTTTTTCCAATTTTATATTATTTTTGGAATGGAGGTTACTTAAGGTAAAATGGCTGAACCTATTAGAATCAAGTATCAAGTTATATTTCTCTTTCTTACAGGTTTTTACGATCTTATTTATAACAGTACTCATAAATATATAATTTATTCGTTGCAGGTGTCTTTTAATAGCCTATCCTATAAGAGTCTCAGACATTACTACCAAATAATGGCGGCTTTTTCATACACGGATGTATATTAATTTTTTTTATATGCAAATACAATTGGTATATTTTTTTGTTTAAATGAAAATATTATTTTTTCTCCACAAAATAATGTGTATTTACATCAGTGATACCGTATTTATTACTACGTTTTTATTAACTTGGTTTCTTGTTTGTTTGTTTGTTTGTCCGGTACAAATCTTGCGATCGAATTTTAACTAACATCCCGAGTAGCTAGACATTTGAAACTTTCAGAACAGCTCAGAACACGATGACAATGCATTATTTTAAT
>KZ651380.1:427629-437970 GCA_001010745.2 Gerris buenoi
CACAGTAAAAATTTTGCTCCAATTTTTTACTTTATTCGTATATTTACCTACACTAATAAATATATTTTCCTAAAATAACATAAATTCATTTATGTAGATAAACCATATTCATCAATTCATTGATGTATAATTTTGTAATGTTGTAAATTAATTAAAAATTTAACTTCCCCGATATGAAAGTTCACTGTGTTTATGTTTGGTCCTTGAGGCGAAATATAATAATTTACACAAAAAAAGTATAACTTTCTATTTATTCTAAAAATGAACAAAACCTTTACTTTTTATCATTTTTATGAAAATCAATTGTAAAAAAACGTTTGGCTTGTTCCAAAAGAAAGGAAAAAAAAAAAATAAATAAATAAATAATGGTCCTTTGGGCCGGATATAAAAAATGTAATTTTATTTATACTAAAATATGAGTTGTTTCTTAGAGAGATGTCTTTCTAAAAATAGTTTTGTCTCTTATTAATGTTTTTTTTTTATAGGAACTTACAGAGGTCAAATTTCTTTTTAAGGGAAGATTTAAAATTCAAAAAAGAGGACAAGGAGAATGGAGTCCTTCTTTGTTTTTATTCATTTTATTAAGGAGGGAGGGTCTCCTTGTGTCCCTAAGGATTATGCCTGAAACCGAGAGACAACCTAAAGTTTTGGCTCGTTAGTTTCCCCTTAAGAGTTTTCTAATAGTTTTACCAGGGCAAATTATTATGAGAGAAAATTCCGTTTTTCAGAATAAAGAGGAGGGAAAAGCCTTAATAAAACTGCCAGGAAGAGACGTTAGGACGTTAGGAAAACTGAATTTGATTTGCAAGCGCTTAATTGGTGTTGAGAAGAAGGATCCTCTGTGTTTAGCCGCGCTTTGAAAAGCAAATTATTTCTAGAGCCTGAATCTCCCAGAGTCTTTAGCTCTGTAAACTCCAGGCCTATCATAGGCTCTCTCATAGCTTCACCCTGATAACTTGTTAATTGTTCTTATCCTTTTCCGTTAAGACTTTAACACCCTCCCCCTTTTTTTGATATCGTATAAAAGTTTAACACAAAGGGAAACAGCCTGCTTGATTACATATTTTTAAATTCAGCATTGGTTTTTAAATATTTTCCACAGTAAAAATTTTGCTCCAATATTGACAGGAAATATTTTTCTTTTACAAACTTTTGAAACTACTTTTCAAAGCCTTTGGAATAAGATCTCACTTTTGTTCGTTTAAATATTCTAAAATTTATTACCTAATGTGGTTTGACAATGAACTGATCAAATTAAAATCTCTTAATTTAGAAGGTGCCCTTGTGATGCTTTGCATAAAGAACTCGCGTAGAAATAATTGTATTTTGCTCTAATAGGCAATATTTGTATTCAATATGGCTCCATGGCAATATTTTTCGGGGATAACTTATATTATATTTTTAATCAACCTGAGATTAAAATAGACGTTCACCAGGTCGAAAGCCATCTTAAAAATATTGAGTGAAATAACTAAAAATCTATATGTGGCATTAAAACCCGAACTCTCCCATTTTTAGGGTTTTGTAGATACTTCTCAAAACCCTTATGCCGAGGGTGATGTGTCCGTCCGTCCGTCGCTCTTTGGTTCATAGGGCCCGAACCGTTCAAGCGAAAGTGCTGAAATTTGGAACCCTGGTGCAACTTTTTGACCCAACCAGAGGAAAAATATACAGAAGTCCATAATTAGATTTGCGCATGCGCAATTCAAAAAAATGTGGTAAACTCAAAAATTTACATTTTTTTTAATTTTTGAGTGGGGTATCAAATGAAAGCTGCTGAAGAGTAGAACACAAATATATATATGCTTTTTTAAATTTTGCATTCCTTATAGGGGAAAAAAATCAAAATATACCCAAAAAAAATTTCCCCCCCCCCAACCACTATAGATTGGCTGGTGCTAAAATTTCGAAATAATTCATGCTAATGCCTTATTGTTGGGCGATGAAAATTCCGGGAGTTGATCCCAAATTTTTAAAAATTGTCAATTTTGGGCGCGAAATAGTGAAGTGCGCCCAAAATTTTATTTTTTTAAAATTTTGAGTTGGGTATCAAATGAAAGCTGCTGAAGAGTAGGACACAAATATATATATGCTTTTTCAAATTTTGCATTCCTTATAGGGGGAAAAAATCAAAATATACCCAAAAAAAATTGTCCCCCCCCCAACCACTATAGATCGGCTGGTGCTAAAATTTCGAAATAATTCATGCTAATACCTTATATTAGGGCGATGATATTTCCGGGAGTTCATTCAAAGATTTTAAAAATTGTCAATTTTGTGCGCAAAAATTTGGGGTGCGCCCAAAATTTTATTTTTCAAAAATTTTGAGTTGGGTATCAAATGAAAGCTGCTGAAGAGTAGGACACAAATATATATTTGCTTTTTTAAAGTTTGCATTCCTTATTGGTTTATTACTGATAAAAAACATTGTGACCCCCCGGGGGATCGAACCCGGAACCCTTAGGATCGAAGACAAAAAAATCATAATTACATAACGGGTACGCTAATTCATCTACAAAACCCTAAAAAGTACTTGGGGCAAGTACTTCCCTGTGATTTTTTTATTTACTCAGGAACTAGATTTTCCTGAGAAAGCAGCTTATATAGGTATAGTTATAAGGTGATGTTGAAATGGACAAAATTTTACAATTTTACCTCAAAATCACGGTGTAAGCCGAGTTACAACAAAATATGAAAAGAAAACAAAATTAATATAATTAAAATAAATTTAAGTATTGTAAAGATAGTATTAGTATTTATTTATTATGTTAAAATGTATATTTAGTATATGATAAAAATGCAATAAAGAGTAATCAAATCAAACATCAAAAACATCCTTTCTATTTGGAATAATTTGTTTTAAAGTTTACAAGGGACTGCACCCCCAAATTTTGAGCTTAAATTTATTTCTCGATTATGCTTTAGATGTTTCTGAACATCTATAACAAATTTAATAAAAATCGGTTCAGTAGTTTAGGGTTCATGCGTCTGCGAAATACAGAAAACAGATGGACATTTAAAAAAAAACAAAGAAACTTTAGGACTCAAACGTTTATATCCATCAAATTCTCTAACTTGAATTTTTATTCTCTCTCTAAATACATAATAAAAATGCTGGGTGAAATTTAATTTTAACCGCTATGTCTGTATAATTTATTTTTAAGCTTAATTAATTATTCTGTTAGGATACTTTTAAATTAAAGTAACTACTTATACGTTTCCATTAATTATTTAGTTGATACATTAATTATATTGACATACTAAAAAGCAATTATTGTTTAACTCGTATTTATTTTGTTAATTGGTTTAAGTTTCTCTACTTCTCGCTTACTTTTGAATTTCTAAAATTAGATTTTTATTTATCCCACGTACAATAGTATCAGCTTTCTACATTATATACAAATTCACACACATAACATTAGCATGTATATTTTACACATTTATACATATTTATTTTAAAACTCCAATAATAATGAGGAATGATTATTATTTTTTTTTTAAAACTAACAAATTTTAAAATTTTCTCTTGCTTTGTATAATTATAACATAAAATTTTTATTTATATTATTGAATTGTATAGTTTAGTAGAAGAAAAATATTATTTGGGTTAAATATAATATATAAAATCATTCTGCAGGTATAAACAAATATTGTAAAATGTTAAATAATGTATAATAATAGCTATGACTAACATTTTCTATTTACATAACTTTATGGTATGTTATGATATAATTGTATTTTTCAGTGTAGTTTTCATATATTATTCTTATTGTGTTTGCGGGGCTGACACCCTTCTTTTTTATTTTTTATTTTTTAATATTCTCCCTTTTTACCGTGTGGAAATTAAATTTGAAGTTAATTTTTTCATGGCTCGAATATTTTTTTTTTTTTTTTTTAAAAAATCAAATAATTTAATAATTACGACAGATGGTGAAAGAAAAATCTTTTCCCCTATTATACACTTCAATTATGTTGTGCTAATTAATTTTTATTCTCATTTATTTATTTCCCCTAGTTACACAATCAATTTAGCTCTGAGGTGTCACATACTTTTGATAATGTCTAACAATAATTTAATTATTTCTTTTTTATGACTGATTAGTTGGATAATAAATTTTATTCGATTTATTTCAAATGGTTTAAATATTTATTGAATTTTATTTTGTGAAGATAATTTGTTTTTGAATAGTTTTTATGCTAAAAAAAAAACAGACAGTTTATGCAGTTAATCGTGTAGTATTAACCGCAGACAGATATGTGTAAACATTATTTTTTTTGCCTTTCTTTGTTTTGTTGTTAATTTTTCATTTTGTTGAACATGTGTATTAAGTTGGGTACTGAGAATCTTATTATGTAGTGAAGGTCTCTTTACTGGCTAGACAGCCTGCCTGAATGAGTGACTGACAGCTGGACTCCATGTTTATAAATGAGCCTTCTAACCTAACTGATTAATTGCTAAGTGTTTGATGTTGTTAGTTATTTCTATTATTTTCACTCTTTTTTTTTCTTTTTTCTTTTTTGTCTTTATTTTATTTTGTGAGTTATAGAAATGAAATAATTCTCGTGAGAATTTATTTCTAAAGGATTTTTTTTTTAATCTCGTCGTTACGAGGGTCAAAGTAGTGCATTTTGTTGGTGACTTAGATAATCTCCACATTCAGTGTACATCCAACAGAGTTAAGATAATACTTCCTTTTCTTGTAGGTTCGAGTGCTCGACCAAGCTTCGTGAAGTAAATTGTGATCCTTCTGCATAGAAAAATATAAGCATTATTTTATTAATCATCAAGCATCCTGAAGTATTTTCTGATGTATAAATATCCCCCTATACATAGTATGTAGGTATCTTCAACTGGGTATGTGAAACTTAAAAGGAAACAACATACTCGTAAATTACCAAAATATCAAGACCTTCATCAATCAGCGCTTGCAGAGATTGGTGGAATATTTGATATCTCTCATGAAGCCAGGTGTTTTAGCCAAGTGATTGAAGAGCTACCGGACAATAAGGAAGTCCGAAGTCCGTGGACATGCAGATTAAGGCTTGCAATGGAAATAGATGGGACACACAATTCGAATAATGTCAAACTGCAGTAAAAAGGCAAGCTTTAAATTGAGATCCTCAGGGCCAAAGTCTAAGAGGAAGAAAGACCTGGCATGAAAGAGGATAGTAAATGAGGAAGCGAGAGAAACAAATAAGATTTAGGGAGAGGTGATGTCCCAAAATAGAGTCTGCTTGGGATGTTTCTTCGAAGTTCTATCCATATAGGGCTTCGACGAAACATTGATTGATGAAACAACACTGATTGATAAAGGTCTGGAGTTTTTGGTAATTTACGTTGTTTCCTTCCAAATTTCACATCTGTAAAGTCGTACATATTCACTATGTATTAGGGGATACTTATACATATTTATTTTGTGTTAAATATGATCATTTTCGCTTTACTTCTTGATAGGATACAATAGGATATACACTGCATTTAAAATCCTGCTCCTTATCAAGTTTTACATAGTATTATTATATACACCTATCCTATATACCTTGATGAGGCAATCTTATGTAGTCTCGTCGCGTCGGTTAATCAATAACAATTAATTTTTATAACTGATCCTTGATATGTTACCACTTAAATCTTACATCTGTTTAGGTAGGATAAATTATTAAAAGTAGTTTTTAATTATTAAGTTGTTTTAAAAGGTATTTCACAGAAACCCTTTTCTTTAAAAAAAAAAAACAACTCAGCGATATTTCGATCTCTCCTTGGGATATTTCTCAAGCATACTAGAATTGAGGTTGAAGGGTCAGGTCAAAGTATAGCGAGGCGTTCAAGGATGGGTCGAAATATCGTTGAAATGAAACTTTTATAACTTTCTATTCCTTATCACTTAAGAAGGTACTTTTAATTTTAGAGAATGAAATTAATTATTTGGGTCATTCAAAATACATGATAATAGTTCAACATATGTAATTAATCATTATAATTTTAGGCATTATAATGAAGATTTTAATATGTATTTAAATTATGTTTTCCCAATTAAAATATTCTTTAGTATCTTAAAAATTTATTTCAAATTTAAATTTATTTAGTATTTTCGTCTTGGGTTTTTTTTTGACTGAAAAAAAAGAGATGAATTGTTATAAAATCCTATAATCATTTCCAGGATTTTTTTCCCCGTTATCCCTGTCCTTAGGGAAAAGGTCAGAAAAACAATATTTTTAAAAAGTTTCTTTTATTTTTTTAAAAAACTTAGTTTTAAAAAAGAGAATCCAGAGATGATAGCATGAAAATATATTAAAATCAATAAAAAATAATTAAAATGTATATTAGGTGTATATAGTATTAAGTTTTGAGCAAATTAGCTTTTTAATGAAAATGTTCCTTATAAAAAGTTTCACGTGCTATAATATCGATAAAATGAGCAAAGAAATAAAAATTAATCTCGAATTTCTTGAAATTCGTTGAAATATCAAAGTTAAACTTTGATGAAAAATGTAAAGAAAATTGGTTTCCTTAAATCTCTACTATTAAATTTTTGTTTTATTCTTATTTTTTTTAAATAATATTTTTTTTTTATAGAATGAAATTTCTTAATATAAAAATAGAGCTTTTAAGGAAAGATGGTTAAAATATTTTTTTATATTTAAGGGTCGAGAAAAAATCGAAAAAATCTATTTAATGCCACTTTTATTTTAAATTACTACTAATAGTGTCATTTGTTGCTAAGTATCGTTTGTTTTTTGTAATTTTAATTATTCCCATATTATAAGTTCATATAGGGGTATAAATTTTTAGTTATCCGTAGACACACTTATTATTTATGTGTGTTTCCTGGTATCAGCTTTCTTTGATCCAAGACCCGACCATTCTGGAACACGTTTTCAATACAATTTAAACAAATTATTGGACTTTCAAAATAGAAATAAATGAGACTTCCTTTGAATTACCTACATATTTTAGCGAAATTTTTCGACATGTTTGCGTATTTTCTTCGAACCAATTGTAATAGTTCTGCGTTTAGTTTCCCAGTATTTGAGTGAATTCAACAACACAACAGCTTAACAATAATTAACAGCTTAAAAATATCTAATTTTCGAACCATGGCTGCTAAATGTCATTCTCTTATAAGTTTGGCCCGGTTATTTTAAAGCTCTATCTATTCGACGATTTGAACGAGTTGAACAACGCAACTATGAAAAATTTGTTTAGAGAATCTAAACAGCTCAATGGGTCATTACAGGACGGGGGGTTATCCGACCACTTTACTCATCTACTCGATGAGATCATCAGTGTGAAACATGTCTGACCCCTCCGGGATTCGAACTCACGTCGGGGTTTGGACCTTGGTTAGCTAAGGCGCTAACCACTCAGCCACGCCGGCCCCCCAGTTGTTGTTTGTAAAATTTATTGAACTTTTAATTAGTTATTGCTTCCGAGCTTACTAAAGATAACGGAAGCTACGCTATCGTTCTGAAGAACGAAAACTTTTTTAGGTTCCCGATTTCAAAAAGTTAAAGACAGAAATCCGTTTCAGACATCAGGGAAAATAATTTTATCCAACATATCCTAAAAGCTACACGTCCAATTTTAATGAAATTTGAATCATGATTAGCCCATTGTACCATGTTGGTCCCATGTAAGTTTCAACCTTCTAAACATATTTATTTCTCATTTAATTTAGAATCATCAAACTTGTTTTGTTTTGGTTTATGTGAAATTTTCCTGGAAAAATCTAGTTTCTTAGATATCATTTATATACCTAATCGTAGAGTGATATGTTATTGCTAAGCTAAGGAAACCACATTTATGCCAATAAAAATGTAATTTTTGTTTTAATTTTACTTTTTTCTAAATTTAAATTTAAGTCCGTTGCCGCGGGCTCAATGGCTAGTTGATAATAATATTATAAGGAATTTGTCTCCGCTCAATTTGAAACCCTGGTTCACGGATAAAAAAAAGGTTTGGCACCTAACCTATGGTATACATTTTGCATTTGAGTTATAAACCAATTTTTATGATAATTTGTGTTTATAATCTAAGATAATGTTTGTTTTGGTTTCAGGTGAGTGTAGTTTGAATTTCTTTCGACTTTGAAGATTATAAAAGGTTGGTAAATAAATAATTATGTTTAGTTGAACGGATACATGAGTGTGTCGGTTATTATTACTTATGAACTAATGTGATCACCACTGTATAACAGATGTAATCTCTATTAAATTGAACTACAGTCGTCTATTTTTAAACTTATGTTCTAATTAGAGGAATTCAATCTATTGTCAACACCAATTTCGTTATGTTCGTTACTTGTATAAATTTAATTGCCTTTTTTTAAATGCCTACGTTGCATTTAATTGTTTTATTACATATATAGTTGTAGAAGACCTTTAGCAGGCCTAGGCTCTCTACTAGTATGAATGATCATCAATGGTAATGTGAGTACCTTCCTGGCATTCCATTCACGACAGGTATCGATAATGACCTTAGATTCAAGCAAGAGTTAATGATATCCACTCAGCTCCACTGTCATTGATAAATATAATTACTTCACTTTTCTCTAACTACCTACTCGCTTCTAGCACCGCCTACTGTCTCCAATGTTTCAGCCATTTTTTTATTCGTTATGCTTCATTTATCCCTTTTAATCACTATTTCGTTATTAAATCCTTTTAATCGGTCTAACAAGAACATGTCAATTGTTTTGGGTTGAAAGAAGTCTCTATTTGTAAAATGATTGCTTGTAATAATTAAATATTGTTTCCTAGCTGGATGCCCGTGCTCCGCTATACGGATTTTATTATATTTATTTTATTTTAATCAGTCTGGGCTAAAATCTCTATGTATTTACTTTGTCCTTATTTCCCCCTTAGAATCAGGAAATCCCAATTTGGCAGACATTAATATTATTTAAAAAAGTAACTGTAGATTTTTATAAAAGACAAACATGTGTGTGTGTAAAACATAGCTTATGTAATATTGTAGCTTTCTATCAGTAAAAGAATATTCCGAATTGGATCAGTGGTATCAGAGATTACTCCTATGTACTATATACAAGCATACAAACTGCATACAACTGCGCATAAAACTATTTGCGGTTGGTTAATTATAAGCGATTAATAAATATACAGAGAATGTTTATGCGGTTTCAAATAAATATGTAGTTAAAATGTGTAGTTCAGTGTTTATATCGGCAGCGTTCAACGTTCAACTTTATCATCAACCCAGAGCTACCTGGTCCCCAGTCCCCAGTTATGTCTTGTCTATGTCTAGACTACAGCATTGTCTGGAGGCCTTCTCACCGCCGCGCCGCTTTAACATCTCTGTCCGCTTTATAATTAACTAAGGTATTACTAATTAATTTCACCATTTGCATTCTCAGCTACCAATGACCATTTTCAATTTTCACCTCCTTGTCGTTTATACAGTCCTCTGAAAAACGTATTGGTTGAACCATCTGCTTCCTTGAGGTAAGCTTTTACTTTCCCCTAATTTCAGAGTGAAATTGCCACCCACATTTAAACAATTTTACCTCTATATAATATTAGTATATATTTAAAAAAAGCGTCGTTTCTTTAAAATAGAAATCTCTTCCAGTTATTTTAGTTTATTAACTTTGATATTAATTTATACTACCGCTTAAAAAAGTAAAATATTACCTGCTTGTTTTTATTTCTCTGCGTATTGTGTAGCGTTTTCCAAGAAGTTTTTTTTCTGAAAAAGAGAAAATACAACGCGCAGTAAAAGGTGTTGGAATGTTTCTCTGGAGTTTTGTGCGAAGCAAGGCTTGTGCCTAACCAGGTTAATTAAAACTGCCTTTACCTCTAGACCAGTCATGGGCAAAGTACGGCCCGCGGGCCAAGTCCGGCCCTTCGGGTTAGTCAATCCCGCCCGCGACATGGTTTTGAATAACCCATACAATTACGCATAGGACAAAATGTATTTTCTGCATAGCTAGAATAGAATAACGTGTTGGCATACAAGTGAAATCGACTAGGTCCATTTTGTAATTTCGAGATAATTACACCATTAGTTCACTTTTTTTGTCTCTATCTTACAGGTGAAATTATTTAAATATAATGAAGAGAAGAATAGAAGGAATATCATTTAAATAGAATTATTATTTTAATGAAGGTTTTATTAAACAGGTTATCTAAAAAACAATTACTTCTAGAATTGAAGTAATTGATAAACAGTTTGTCTCACAACTAGAATCAAAGATAAGCGAGTTTAAATTCTGTTCTTTTGCGTTGGATGAAAGTGCAGACATAAATGACACAGCTCAGTTACTGACATTTATAAGAGTTATTGATGACAGCTTTTGTGTTACTTAGTCCAGTCAAATGGTG
>KZ651380.1:439784-458498 GCA_001010745.2 Gerris buenoi
GGTCCCCCGCTCAATGTCAACCCAGCATTGTTTAAATAAATGGGAAGCTCCTCGAAAGAGTGGCGCCACCAGGTTTCGGCCTGGAAACCATGATGATGACACTCCTGGTTGTAACACAACCAGGAGGGGAGTCATGGTTAACGACCACATCTTCACACAACTGTGAAGATTTCGGTCCCTAACCCGGGTTTGTTCTATGGGCCCACCTAAGTGGCCTAAGTCTTCGGGTGTAAAAGCCCCCCGGAAAAAAAAAGAAAAAAAAGGAAGACAAACTTAGGAGCTATGAGAAAAGCTTGAAATGTCTTCATGAAGAATTTGAACGAAGATTCCAAGACTTCAAAGTTATCGAACAGGACCTGGACATTTTTAGCATGCCATTTAATGTGGATTGTGAATCAGAATAATACTTTTTTGTCATTTTTTTTCTAATTTATTTACCATTGTAATATATAATATAAGTTGTGTTTGATGTAAAAATCAAAAATGAAGTTTATCAGTAATAAAAAAAAAGTGTTCAATTTTTTTCGGCCCGCCTAGATATTTGTTTATTTTATCTGGCCCTCCCCTTAAAAAGTTTGTCTTTCCCATGTCTGCTCTAGACAGTCTCCATATTACTATGGTATTACTCGATACAGCTTTGTTCCATTTCTAACTTAATTAATATCCTATTAATACTGTTTCTACTACACTACTCAGTTCAATTTTAAAACATTACCATTATGTAAAATATGGTTATATATTTCCTTTTTATTACTTTTGATATAAAAGTCTTTTGTTAAGTTGTTAAAAAAGTGTCAAAGTAATATTTGCTATATTATATTTAAGTTTAAAAAAAGAACCACATAAAACATTATTATTAAAACATGATGATTTTGTTGAATATAGTGATGATGGTGATTGTAAAATTGATTATTGTGATGATGTATTTGATTATAAATTTTATAATTGCGATGATAAGTTAAGAATAATGTTTATATCGTCGTCGATAATTATGTTATTGATCAATATAAGCATCATCATTGTATCTAGTTTTTAAATATACAAGGAGTGACCCCCAAAAGTAACAGGCATTTTTTTTTTTTTAATTTTTTTTTTTTTAAGTTTTGTAATGATTTAATTTTTTTTTTTAATTTCTAATTGTAATTTTATGTTGTAAGGTTGGTTGTGGTGTGTGTGTGTAGCGGGAACCGTGGAGCGTGCAGCGTGTCTTATGTAGAGTGCCTTTTGAGTATTGTTTATTGTAATAATTTGTGTATTTCATAATTATTTGAATAGTAAAGTGTTAAAAGGACTGTTGTTGACGAGTTGTTTATTGAGTTGTGGCCTAGCTGACAGTTTTATTAAATATTTCTACAAACAACAATAATTAGTCCCTTTTCAATGACTCTCCATTGTACAAATAGACTTATGCAATATTTTAGCCAATTTATTCAAAGCATTCTTTAAACTTGTCTAATCAAGCCTGCGTTTTTTTGTTTCACCTCTTCTATGTCAGCGATAGTCTTCCATTCATGTCTGTTTTGGTTCTGGGGAACAAAAAGAAGTCGCACAGAGCCGATAAGGTTAGTGTGATAAGTGGGGTCAAAGGACCATCCATTTCTGTTTGTCGAAAATTGGCGCACAGAGCCATGTGAGCTGGTGCATTGTCATAATGGAAGAACCATCAATCACCCAACTGTCAGCCACTCTTCTCATTTTAAAATCTTGTTATAAAATTTGCTGAATTGAACTCTACGTCAACTGGGATATCTCTACTAGTCCTACGTAGATCTTCATAAATTAATTCCCGAATTTAGTTGACATTTTTTTATCGGTTCAAGAAGTCGAAGGATGCCTGAAGCGTGGTGGGACCTCGGTTGACATTTTACCATTCTCGCCTTGAAGCGGCTAACGCTAAATCATTCATTTACTCGAATTTGACTCGCATACTCGTAGCATCCTCTTTGCAAGCAGTTTTTACCATAACAACAGTATTTGCGGCATTTTTTTTAAAGTAGAATACAAAATTACACAGCCGCTAGTTCTTTACGAGAATGCTATCACAAAAATTGACGAATTCACAAAATAACTTTTACATAAAAAACATTGCAAGATGCTAACACATTTTTCTATGACTATTTCTCTTGGCAGAATCTTGATTTAACCATAACCATCACTATAAATAGTGGGTCAACCTTGTACTACATACATTTATATAAGTATCAACCTAACTCTAACTGTAACACAATTTCTGTTACTTTTGCCCCCCTCCCCCCTCGTAATGGTACATGTAACATAATATAAATACATTATAATACCTAATCTAATAAATAACCTTAAATAATATTGATTAAAATATATATACAATCAACGAAATAAGAAATAGATACATTCTTATTAAAATCTGATTCAAAATCAATGATAGGATTGGATGGTAAGTCTGTTTAAGTTGCTTAAGTATTTACCTTAGTTAAATAATAAGGTGTTTAGTTGGATAGTTGGATGTTATGGATTAAGTAGCACAGGGGTCTTGAATCCGCTTAGAGCCATTAAACTTTTTACTTAAAGTCAAGTCTAAGTTAAGACACTTTACTTAGTTAGTACTATTAACTCCATTTCACCTTCTTATTCCAAGAAAAAACTAATGATTTTGCTGCAAAGGAAAATATATTGAAGTTAAAAGAAAAAGTTAAAGGAATAGTTTCAGCTGTGTAGAGTGTCGCTAAGAAGTGTGAACAAATAGTTTATAACCTGGCTAAACTTTCTGAAACAAAAACTTTTTAATTAACTTAAAAGCGAGGAAAAGCAAATTGGTGTCTGAGATTCAATTGGTTCCAAGTAGAAAAAAGAAAGAGATAAGTTGTTCGATGTAATGTTACTGTTTCCCTAAGTAGAACTAAGAGGATGGAATTAAAGGTAAGACCCAAGAGAACTGGTCTAGGAATTGGAAAAAAGAATTGAGGAGTTTGGTCGGAACTAAAGGTAAGGTTGGCTTTAGAAGGACCTGTAAGATATTGCAAATGTCTCGTGGGTCTAATGTTACTCACTAATGCTTTTCCTTTTATTCTCCGACACTTGGACGCTTTCAAACTCACTATTTTCTTAATGTTCTATTACTAATTCCACGGTATCCTTTTCCCTTTCCTTTTTCCGTAATTTTAAAACCTCCACAGATGAGTCCCGAAAGAAAAGGTACAGAAGAAATAAAAATAAAAAGTCCCTCGGACGTAACGGCTTGTCTTACTTCCTTCCATTTCAAACTCAAAAAAGAAAGCTTAAAGTCAGTATGGTTTTTCTCTCTGGCGCTACTTTTACATTGGAAACGGCTCATTTCTCTTCTAACCCGACCTGTTTCCTTTTTACTTTGTTATTCTGCTACGAGAATCTTCTTTTTCCTTACTTAACGTGGAGGAAAATACCCAGAGAAAGAGATGAGAGAAAAATGTAAACTTTTTATACTTGAAATATCGTAAACTCTGATGGTTAAAGGAAAACGTTATCTATATTTCTCTAAAGCTTATGCCTTAGTCACCTCTATCCTACCTTCTGCTACATTGCTTCTATCTTTTTCACCTTTTTTCGGATACCCTTTTATTCCTTATCAAAAGAGCCTACACGAGAAAAATTTTTATCAAAAGAGAAAGTAAAAAAAAACCTTAAAGCGAACTTGAAAAACTAAGGACAAAATAACCAAAACTGTGAAGAGGTAGTTGTTACCTTCCAAATTGAACGTTTTCTCTCAAGGAAAATTGTAAGCTATTGCAAGAAATATGGTATAGCGGAAACTGAAACTGAGCCAGTGGGACAAAACATATACATTTAAAGTAGCTTCTTCTTTTATATATAGAGAAGAAAACATAGGCGGGAGTTTCCTGGCTTTTATTGTCATCTTTTACACTCGCATGTAGCAATATATGAACTAGCTTATACAATTCATATANTTTGCATTGGAGTAAAATCATTCCTCTTGCAATGAGTGAGATTATACTTTTGAATGGTATAAAATGACCATTGTATTTATGCACATTGGATTTCTTCTAATATGAGGAATGAAAGGGTAATTTGTGTTTTAGATTTGAATATGATCTAATGCTTATAGGTAGCTATATTTGTTTAAAACTGTTAACTATAAACACTCATGTAACACGGGCCTCAGTGGCATTCTGTTCTATGGGTTGGAGTTATGGCATAGATGCATGAACGTAACGTGTGCCCTAATAAAGCATATAGATGTAGGTAGGATATTTGACATTTTTATTTTTATTTTTAATTTTATTTTTATTGAACTTTTTTTTTTACTTAATAATGTTATATATTAATACTTAATTACAATCCTTAGCTAATTATTTAAAAATAGCTCTAATATGTGAGTGTATAACCAAACGTAATATTTTTTATTATCCCATCTTTCCTCTTTAGAAATGTTTTGAGGTAAATATGTATTGTGTGCCATAGATCATTATTGTAATAACATTATGTTACATTTAAATAAAAATCGGCTGAGACTAAAGTAAATATAATTTTTGAAAGGAGTTACTATTCATATTAGGTTATAAAAACTGAAGTTTTCATGCTTTTTAATATATAAAATGGCCAAAGGTACTACACGTTACTTAAATTAAGCGCTACTTTAAATTAGGTAGCGCAGTCTCCCCTAATATTTAAAAAAAAATGATCCGATGAGTCGATTTATAGAATATTATGCCTCGCTGGTCTACTGCGTCTACTACTTTCTGAAGGGCCAGATTAAAAAGTTCAGCTGTCTAGCTGTCGCCTTGCTAAAACTCGTGTATTAAATTTAAACGCTAAATATTTTATTTTTTGTGTGTAAGTGTAAGGTGTAAGTATATTTTAAGGTACAATCTCAAAATCCACTATACATATGTACTTATATTTAATTTAAATATTTTTACTTTCTCCTGTATGAAGACGAAGTATATATTAGTACCTAATTGTATATTGTAGTGAAGTTTTTGAACTTTTTTGAAAAAGTTTTTATTGAATCTGTTTAAGTGTGTTCATAGCACGCGTTTTTTGAAGCCCGTCAGAATAATTTATGGATATCAACGTGACGCAAGTAAAGTTAGTTTGGTAGCAACTTTCACGAATTCAAGATAACCTAATAAATTCAAGAATAAATGAAACCTCCGGCTTATATTTTGATTGCATTTTTTTGAGTCATTCATTTACATAGTAAATATTAAATATACAATTGTTTTTCATTTTCAACTAAAGCTAAGAAATTAGTAGAGAACTTACCGCATCACATACAGGGTGCAGCACTTGTACCTGAGCCTGAGCAAGGACACTTTTTACTATCTCATATATACCCCCATACATACATCATACCCGTACATTCTATTCTCATAAACAGTAAAAGTATTGTGACTCCAATTTTTGATTTGCACTTTTTTTAAAAAAATAAACCAATATTTTATTTTTTGTGTGTAAGTGTAAGGTGTAAGTATATTTTAAGGTACAATCTCAAAATCCACTATACATATGTACTTATATTTAATTTAAATATTTTTACTTTCTCCTGTATGAAGACGAAGTATATATTAGTACCTAATTGTATATTGTAGTGAAGTTTTTGAACTTTTTTGAAAAAGTTTTTATTGAATCTGTTTAAGTGTGTTCATAGCACGCGTTTTTTGAAGCCCGTCAGAATAATTTATGGATATCAACGTGACGCAAGTAAAGTTAGTTTGGTAGCAACTTTCACGAATTCAAGATAACCTAATAAATTCAAGAATAAATGAAACCTCCGGCTTATATTTTGATTGCATTTTTTTGAGTCATTCATTTACATAGTAAATATTAAATATACAATTGTTTTTCATTTTCAACCCATCCTTTAACAAGGCTTCATTAATATATTACTATCTGTTTAGCCCAAACGCACTTAAAAACGAGTGCTATGAATCCACCTTTAAGGAACTTTTTTTTTTCTTCATTAATCTGTCCGTTGTCATTCATCTGAAATTTAGTGTAAATATGTAGGAAAGTTTATAGAAGTTTGCATAGAAGTTTATAGAAGTTTGCATAGAGGAGAGAGATATATACGTATACATAGACCATGGTGAATTATGAGGCGGTTTGAATATTATATTATACAGTGCTGCGATCGATAATAATTAATACAGCATTGCCAGCAGTATTTTTGCATTGGAGTAAAATCATTCCTCTTGCAATGAGTGAGATTATACTTTTGAATGGTATAAAATGACCATTGTATTTATGCACATTGGATTTCTTCTAATATGAGGAATGAAAGGGTAATTTGTGTTTTAGATTTGAATATGATCTAATGCTTATAGGTAGCTATATTTGTTTAAAACTGTTAACTATAAACACTCATGTAACACGGGCCTCAGTGGCATTCTGTTCTATGGGTTGGAGTTATGGCATAGATGCATGAACGTAACGTGTGCCCTAATAAAGCATATAGATGTAGGTAGGATATTTGACATTTTTATTTTTATTTTTAATTTTATTTTTATTGAACTTTTTTTTTTACTTAATAATGTTATATATTAATACTTAATTACAATCCTTAGCTAATTATTTAAAAATAGCTCTAATATGTGAGTGTATAACCAAACGTAATATTTTTTATTATCCCATCTTTCCTCTTTAGAAATGTTTTGAGGTAAATATGTATTGTGTGCCATAGATCATTATTGTAATAACATTATGTTACATTTAAATAAAAATCGGCTGAGACTAAAGTAAATATAATTTTTGAAAGGAGTTACTATTCATATTAGGTTATAAAAACTGAAGTTTTCATGCTTTTTAATATATAAAATGGCCAAAGGTACTACACGTTACTTAAATTAAGCGCTACTTTAAATTAGGTAGCGCAGTCTCCCCTAATATTTAAAAAAAAATGATCCGATGAGTCGATTTATAGAATATTATGCCTCGCTGGTCTACTGCGTCTACTACTTTCTGAAGGGCCAGATTAAAAAGTTCAGCTGTCTAGCTGTCGCCTTGCTAAAACTCGTGTATTAAATTTAAACGCTAAACTTAGTTTTGTCCTTCACTTTTGCAATCGTGACTCGAAGGGTTAGTTGGACCATACGTGTCAATTTGGGGGGATTAAAAGTTACGCCAAAATACTCTCAAGGAATAATAACAGGAAATATACAATACAGCAAAGCAAGGAATATATAATACAGCAGGAAATATTATTGAACTATTATTGAACAAGATAAAATTAACGGATTTATTATTTCCTTATCCCATTATCAGTTAAACATTAATGAAATATTATAAAAATCATAACAAATTTAACGACTTTTCATAACCTTTTTTCCAAATTTATAACCAACTCGTATACTGTTTATAGTTTTGTTATCTCTTTTACTTTCCTCAGCCTGTTTTAGATTTATACTTTATTATCAATGAGAAAATTATTTTCTGAATGGAATTCTATTCTATATAGATAAGTAAGTTTAAAAAAGATAATGATCCATAGTAGAAAGCCAGCTCACAAAATCAAAACAACCGTTATTCTTATACCAGCAGCAACGGAAATAGATAAAAACAGATTTTTACCCCCCCCCCCCCTCCCCGAAAAAAATTAGAAGATTAGATTTCATTGCTTTTTGTTTCCTTTTTTTAAACTTGGCACATTAATATTAGGTGTTTATTTAGAAATAAGACAATCTATATTTTATCTATCTTCTATTATTTTGCTGACCCTTTTTTTTGTCTGGGTCCTTTTTTAAAGAGATTTATATTATAGGCATTAAGATGACCCCAAAAAAATAAGGGTCTATAATTATAGTCTATTAGGTTACCTTCCTAATGTGGTAGTACCGGGACACTGCAGAACTGCCTCTGCCTTTTTTTTAGTTCTAAAACGTTTTGTGCTATATCAGCTTTTAGATTTTTTTTTTACCCCCCAAATCGTAATTGGAAAAGGTTTATCTATTTCAATTTATCAAGTTAATTTATTTTTAATTTAAAAACAATTAACTAGTTTTAATTTTTTTTTTTGCTATATTTAACAATTAAAATTATTCAATTAAAAGTCAATTAAAATTATTTCAATTAATTATTTAATGAACTAGTCAATTAAGAGTCAATTAAATTTATTTACGTTACAAAGAATTTTCTGTTGAAAATATTATTTGTATACTCTTAAGTGTGGGGTCTCGAATGGTTAAAAAGTGCTGAGGATAATTTCCTTAAATTGACTATATTTAGTCCCTTATGGGATATCATCAAATCGAGGTAATTTTATTATGTTTTAAATTATTTAAATTTTATCTAATTAAAAATCACAGTTACAGATGCACAATTGCTCACTCCGCCGCATAACCTAACCACGAGTCTAAATTTAAAGTTCTTTAGAAGCTATAATTTTACCTTAATGTAAGAGGTGTAGTGCAAAATTACCAAACAACGTCTTCACACAAAAAAATATAATTGAAACGATTGGGCTGTTTCGGCTGGTCTAAAGCAGCCTTCTTCACATAATATATAATCTATAAATGTAATAAAGTAAATGTCTACATCCATCTCCACCTTAGAATTTTACCTTTACCTAGGCTTGCTTATGTTTTAGTTGCCTTAAGTTGGTAATATAATAAGTTAGCACTTGCTTTTCTGAAAGACAGCAAAGTGTTCAAAAGCAGTTAATAATAAGGTAATGGTAATACTCTGATAAAAATAATACTCTGAAAGTCCAGCAGTCATGCACCATGACAATGAGCGAATTTTCAAAGAAATCTGCGTATTATTGGCTTATGATAGAAAATTATATAGGAAAATTTATATAGGAAAATTTTGGTTTAGAATTTGGATGGATGAAAAAAAATTGGTACACCGAGTTACGGGGTACAAAAGTAAAAATAGTATTTACTCTTCAAGATGCATGTCGTTAGAAAGCTCTTTAAGATCACAGTAATTGTTGTTATGTACTCTTTTATCATATTTTCATATATAAGGGGGGGGGGGAATGGAAAAATCACGTTTATATGCTATTTTTGACCCTAAATTGTCAAAATTTGACCCTTAAATGAACTCCAAAAATTCTGGCCAACGAACTCATCCTTTCTTCTGATATTATAGACATTTTAAAATTTGTTTGAAATTTTTAAGTGCATCCTAAGAGGAGATATCGTCTGGAGTGACACATACATATGTACAGATATACATATATACATACATAAAAAAAAGAAACGGATTTCCATGGAGAAATTTTCAAAAATTATCATTACAAAAATTTTGAAGTCATTGCAATAGCTTAATTTTCTTCGGAAATTTGCTAAAATATAAATATAACTAATAAAAACTTAATAAACTTAAGAGAACTAAAGTTTACAATAATATATTAATTTAGTTTTTAGATTATACCTTTCAGCACCCCGATTGAATACAATCAAAATGGATCCTATGGTTAAAACATAGCATCTGTGTTGATTGTATTGTGTTATCTTTCAATCACTGTATGCAAACTAGATTGAACTCCTAATCGTTATCTGTAATGTTTACAGCAAGACTACAATTGTTAACGATTAGTTACGATCATATGGACATTGATGTTGTCAATAGGTTAAATTCCTCTAATTGGAACTAAAGTCCAAACATCCACGTGTCTATTTAAATTTTGAGAGAGATTAGACCTGTTTCATACTAATGATGATAATGACGGATGCCTAAAATGGCCCAACCTGGATACCTATCCGTTGTGTAATAGTTTATCGATAAGCCTTGATAATTATGATTTAGCTATTCATTATAGCGATAATGCATCATGCCTATCAACTTGATTTGAACTTAAACATTATCTTTATTATTATATTAAGCTAAGTTGTTACACATAACGATTGATACCAAATTCCGAAACAAAATCGATATTGCTTCCTAAATTTAGTATACGTGACACTGTGATGTTTTAAGTTTTTCGGTCCCGAGATTTACTTAACGGCTTTACTTTTAGTTAAGGTTGTTACTTCCTTAAACAATACATACTTCTCCTGAAGATGTCCCCAACGCTGGTTATGAACTGTTCTGTTAGGATCTACATGCTTCATAACGTGGTCACCACTGAAACACCTGGAACAACTATTATTGAGACTAACCGTGGAACCCTATACGTAATTTCTATATGAAGTATCAGTACTGTAGACACATAGTAAAGTATAAGACAGTAAACACTGTGTACGTTTATACTGAAGATATCACTAATATTTACAAGTTTACTAAAGATAGTTACACTATTATTTACTTTATAAAGATACTTGCTGCAATCTTAAATTGCAGTACAGTTTTATCATATCATTTGTATAATCGAGTAGTGTTCGGATGGCACAGCTCGAAATGATTTGATACTGCCAAGCTAAGGCAACCACATTTATTCCAATAAAAATAAATATATGTTTTGATTTGTTTGTCTTGAAATAGGTATAATTACTTTTCTACATAGATTTATAAATTAATTTTATTTTTTCTAAATATAAAAATAAGCTCGTTGACACGGGTCTAAGAGTTCCTTTATTATAATTAGATTATGGTCAATAATAAATCAGATGTTTAGAAGCTAACGGGTTTTCTGATAGTCAGATAGAATCTTTGGTGATCATCCCAGGAAACAAAACGACGTGGACATCACTGATTATATTGATTGCATTTAAGGAAATTAATTATTCTAGAAAAGTGGCTAAAACTGATCAGGGAAACTAACTCCGATTTTTATTGTGAAATATATTTGATTAAAAATCAATATTAAAAACTCAATATCCCAATTGCATGGGGTATCATTCGATTTCTAGTTGATCCTTGCCTGCCCACTTTGCAGTAATAATATAATAAATTACCGTTATTCTTATCTTCCATCTTGAAACATGCTCTTTTGTAAAGGATATATTTGTACATCCTGTGTTGTACTCAGGATGTCTTCATCCGAATATTTACACCTTTATTTATTGCTCCGTTTTAAAACGTAGTCGGTTTGAACTGGAGCTACTTAAGAAGGAGCATAGCGCACATGTGGAACCCACCTGTCTTTCATCCTTCTGATTGTCCCTTGTACAACTCAAAATCTTTTTTGTTGACAGAGTGTGGAGTGTGGCATCCTTAACGTATCCTTTAAAGATGTAGTACACCTTGTCACTCACCTTTATCCTTGTTCAGCTGTCATTTCTCCCTCTTCATACTGTCAATACCTTTGCTTGATGATCTATCCTTTCTCTACCTCTTCCCATTGTCTTCTTTTTTTATCCTTTGTGAATTTCGTAACCTGCTCACTTCATCGTGGTTTTTCCCATGTAATCCTACTTAAGTGATGATCCTTTTTTTAATTTTTCTTTTTCTATTGGTATTGAACGGGTTGATCCTGATTCTTTAGGGTTTTTTTTCTCGTGTTATGGAGACGCAACTTCCTGAAGAGTGTCAGTTGTCATGCTATCTTTTCCTACTGGTTTCTAAGTTCAGTTCTAAACATCTGTTTCCTACTAAAACCTAGAATCTAGAAGATTAATCATGTGCACACAGTCATGAAAAAGAACTTTTTTCCGACAAGCCTATTTTATTTTTTTCCTCTCATAATATTCACCACCTGTTATTTCTAAATCATTAGACTTAATCCTCAATGTCCGCCTTATGTCTCGTGCAGTTGCCAGTTTTTTTAACTATCTCCTAACAGCGTGGCATTTTTTATGTCATTTGCTTCATAGTGCGTTCCCTCGTCCATATTGTCTCATTCAACGCTTTTAGTACATGATTGTGCTGTAGCAAAAGCGGTAGTGTTCCATAATTGGAACACTGCTATTTTAGTAAAATTATCAAATAATCTTTAAAGTTTAATTATTAAGATTATAATTATTTTATTAATCTTAATTATTGGGATCTAAAGTACAACTAACTAACTATTACGCAACAGCCCAAGAATGACCTAGGCCTCAGTCTTGATGTAATTTTTTTGTGGAAATTTATTTTATAAATCAACTTCCTGGGTTTTCCGTCAAATCCGTGTTTTGTAGTCTAAACATCAACTTTAAACCTTTGATGACGCGGATTTAAAAAAATAAATATTATGAGACAATCCATGGAAGCCTTCACACCGAATTGATTATGTTTTAAATTATTTATTTTTACTATAATATTCATTATTATAAATATTAATATTCTAAATTACCTACTCTTATTGTTACATATACATACATAATTACAAAGGACTCAGTCATTTTTTACACATTTGTAAATTTTTTAAATTAAAGTAGAATATTTCTATTAATTAATAAGATAACCTTTAAATTTCCTTTTAAAATATTTATATTCCATTTTTTTCTCTTATGCTCGTAATGTATATATTTAACAATTTAAATGAAATATTACATAATTAGACTTAAAAGAAATAATTCAAGTCTTTTAAGTTATCAACCATTAATTTTTCAGCTGTTTTTATATTTTTAATGTTTATAAAAAAAATTATTACTCTCAATTAGGCATTTTTTTAATGTCCTAAAAATCCGTTTTCCCTAATGTAAGTGCTCTCTTTAAAAATATTTTCCTTCTTTTTGGAAAAGGCTTTCTTGTATATACATAATACATATATTATATTATATTGGATCTTGGTCCCTATCTCGGTAAAGAGTTTGCTTTTTTTATATATTTTTTTAATTACAAATTATAAAGTATATTAAAATATAAATAANACATACAGATCTTCTAGAGACTGCATGAATACCTCAGCCATGATGGATGAAGTTGGATGGCCCATTCCCAAACCGTCTGCCGCTAAGTAATTCTTGGCATTGAAGCTGAAGTAGTTCTGTTTTAAAGTGGTCCGTAGTAAATCTATAAGTTGTTGTACAGTCGGTCGGTCGTGGTTGAGTAAGAGTTTGTCTTCAAGTAAGTTTATGGTCTCATTAACGGGGATAGATGTGTAAAGGTTAGTCACGTCTAGTGATATCAGTCGGCTGTGCGCGTTTAGAGTCAGGTTATTCGTTAAGGTCGTAAGTTCGTGGCTGTTTTTCAGTGTGTGTTTGTCGTCAAGTCCTGCAAAGTCTTTTATGATTGTAGCTAAGTGTTGTGAAAGTTTGTAAGCTGGTGCTGGTCTGTAGTTAACTATTGGTCTGATAGGAATGTCGGGTTTATGAATTTTCGGTAATGATTTTAATGAAGGAGTGGAAGGGTTGGAGTTAAGGAATCGGTATTTAAATTTTGGTTGAATTATTAAAGGAAAAAGTACTGCATCAGTGACTTCACTGGGGTTGAATCTGGTCCTAAAAACCATAGTATAAATTCCCATTCGGCCAACCCTCCAATAATAGAATGCAAGGACGGTATATGCCTTACTGATTGGCTGAATATTTTTTCTAAAGTACAACTATTTAAATGTGACTTAAAAGATATTTTACATCAGTAATAAGAATTTAGGAACAATATATTTTTAATAAGAAATTCAATCATGTATTGTTCAATAGATTTCTCCAGATTAAAATCTTATGCCGCATTTACACGTTCGCACGATTGACGAGGCGAGGCGCGAGGCGATTGTGTAAACGGCTCACTCGTCATTCGCCTCGTCAATCGCCTCGCGACTCGTGGCGATCGCGTCAGGAGCGGTCTCTCTAGCGCGAGTCAAAGGGAAATTCCTGGAAGTCTNCTTTAAAATTATGTATTAAAAATATTGCTTCCCCGAGCATACCGAATATAATTTTTATGTCCACATATTGAATAATTCCTAGATTGAAATCTATTTCGAACAACAAGGAAATATTCTTGGTACCTTGTCTGACTGCTATAGTCCGTCATCCATCACTTTTTCAAACCAAGAACATAAAACCATCAATACAATGTTAATTAAATTTATGTGGTATGTTATTGTTAGCCCCATGTAAATTTAAACCTTCTGAATGATGAAAAACATTTCTTTAAAACTAATATCCAATTTTGAAGAAATTTAAATGATTTGTATCAAGTTCCATGCAATATAGATAGCCTCAAATTGACGATTATTACCGCAAGTTAGTAAGTTATTAAATGAAGAGGTACTTACCGTCGACACTTGCTTGATCTGATTTGCTTGATCTCACTTGTTTCGGCTATACGCCATCATCAGCAGTAGAAGAGTATAGATCTCTTAGAGTCGAAATGAACTCGTAGAGTCTACATGAGAGAGTGAAAGAAGGAAGCAAGAAGTGGAAGAATATATACGGGAAGAGGAGTTGAAGGAAGAGTGTGAAGATAAAGATGATGCAATAGGAGGGAAGTGTGTGCGAAGAGTNAGGGGGTTAACATTGTTAAAAAAAAAAAATAAATAAAATAAAAAACACAACACACCCTGTGGAAACAGTAATAATACTGCACTAAAAATAATAATGCTATGGTAAAAATAAGTTTTGTATAGAAAAACTTATTGGACAAAGTCTTTAATGTAGAATTGCATTTAACATGATTAAGTTTGAAAAAAAAAAAAAAAAGGTACATTGGTCAAATATTTATCGTAAGAGTTAACTTTTACATAGTCCATAGTATATGGTCTTTTACATAGTCCATATGGACAATTAGGATTGACCTATGGACTGAATAGTCTGCAGTCCTGTTTAATTTAATGTGAAAAAAAATCCGCTTCAGTATTCATCTTACTGATTAGGGTAATTATAAAAATTAAGACATCTCCTCTAGGTAACACGTAAGGTGGTCTGTACGTGTTTTTACGGTCTTTTTTTTACAAAAACTTAATCATAGCTCAAAATAATTGCATATCAACTAATAGTGTTATGGTACTTAAATTGAAGGGGAATAAATGGAGAAGTTTTACTGAAATTTGGCAAACTGTAGCTCATGCCGTTTTGGCAAAATTACAGGCTTAAACAAAAATAAATTTAAATTTTTTTGATAAAATTATCAATAAAATGAAATTTATGGATATGTTTTGCTCCTTTAAGGCATTTTAAATAGACATTTTCTAAACTGAAATTTTCTCCTCTTTCCAACGGTACCTTTATTTCAGCTCTATCATTAATATTTTAGGTGCAGCAATCGATTTTTTAAAGTAAAATGGACGTACCTTGGAAAATAACAAAAAAAAAATTATTGTGGCGAAACTATTGAGAATTGACCCATGGTATATATAGTGTTTTTTGTTGCAAATGGTGGGTAGAATCTGCCCTCTTCGTTTGTTACATCTTCGACCAAACACCCTGTATAAATAAGAAAAAACTTTTCATAAAGTTATATATAACTTATTTTATATAAACTTCCACCAGTGTGATTTTATTGTGTGTACTAATTGCCATTGATTGCGTTAGTAGTTGAATTAATAGAGAGTTCCGGCGAAGCACGAGGCGAGTCGCGAGCGCGAATGTGTAAATGGCCATTCGCGTTGTGGGGACGAGTGGAAAAATTAGACTACGACTTCCGGCGAACCGCGAGGCGAGTTACGAGCGCGAATGTGTAAATGCGGTATTAAAGTTACGTGAACCTTAACTTATATGAAGACAACTAAACAAAAAGTAATTAGTATTCTGTAATTATTGGATATTTAAGTTAAACAAATTGTTAAAATTAACGATAATTTGTCAGGTTAAATTAAGTAATTTCAATAGTAGAATTGTAAAGAAACATGTTAAAAAACAAAAAAGATTAACTTGATTTTATAATTAAAAATGATGTTTTTGTTTGTTCGCTGGTAGAGTTTTAACAGTAGAAATCTTATTTCCTGTCCTCTTGGTGTTTCTAAGAAAATAGTTTTTCTTTTATTCACACACTTGCACCATCAATATTGCATAGTTAATTCGTTAGGTTTCTCAGAACTATGTTTTGTTTACCTTAAAGCTAAAATGGAGGGCAAAAGAGTAGGGTGTGAAGGAATTAGGTTTTTTATTAGTATTTATATCTAAACTATTCCAGAGAACTCAGTCTTTCGTTGTCTATCAAAGGTGACACATACCTCTCTCTCTACTTACCTCTCTATTTAATTATAATTTATTTTAACTTCAATATTGATCCCGTGGTCGATTGAATTAAACAATTTTGTGTTTTTTTCTTAACAGTTTCATGATTTTCACTTGTGTTTTAAATATATTTTTCGTATATCTGTTATTTTTACTTTATAAATTTATTATTTTATTTTTAAATTGATGTGAGGTTAGACTTCGATAATTAAAATGAAATGGTTAAAGCCGGGTCCACACTATATAACAAAACACCATATAACATGTAGCATGCTATATATCTTTGTTACAGGAAGTTATATAAACATTCAATAACTTGTTAAATAAACATTGTTAAATAACCTGTCTGTCCACACTACTTTTTACGTATAACAAGTTATATATAATATCATATAATGTAATCATTAAAAGCTCGACAAATTTACAGCGGAACCTCACTTTTACACGATCTTAGGTCAGATGATTTGGACCCACGGAGTGGATATATTTACGACGGTGGGAGCTTTAAAAATTTTGCTAGAATTACAAGCTGTGATTTTGAATTTCTTCTGCAAAACATTGGCCCTGACATAAGCAGAAAGGATACTTCGTTTAGAGATGCCATACCAGCTTTTTCCCTCTCCGTTTCAATTAAAATCGCTATTTCTTCCCATGCGTCGTGTTTTTTGTTCCTATCTTAATATTCCTTATCAGTAGGATCCCACAATACCTTTTTCTCTCTATATAAGTCTATAACGCGACTAATTTTTTCGGTAGACCATTCCATTTTTGTGAATCAAGAAAAGGTAATTTTATAGCCTGTATTTTAATTTACGCGGGGACGTCTATTTTAACTTGTCTCTATGGACTGACTGACATGTAAAGGGATCGGGCGACAGGTGCAGTGATAAGGGCTAGGGGGGCACGTGGCGCGAGGCGGGGAGAAATGTTACAAAACATCAAAGGATGTTACCGACACTCCGTGGATAACATATAACATGGTTATATCGCAAGAAAAACTTTATATAGCAAGAAGTTACATGACTTTTTAATCAGACTTTTTATAACATGTTATATTATTTCCTGTGACAAAGTTAAATAACGTGTTATACCGTGTTTTGTTATATAGTGTGGACCGGGCTTAAGAATACGTTAGAAACAACTTTAATCAACTAAAATTATTAGTTTTTCTTCAATGAAGAAACAGAATCTAATCATGTAAGTTACTTAATTATATGTTATTTAGATCTTATCAGATACCTCTTAATATAGAAATCATGTGATCGAGAATCTTTACTTGTCTCAGTGTTTATATTGCATAGATAATAATGACATAACTAATCTTAAAGATAAATTATTAACATTTTAAACATAAAGTCCAGGAGATAGCGTCACTTCTTCACTTGATTTGATAAATATTTGACTAACTAACCTATCAAATGGCCTAATCATCATCATCATCATCATCCCTGGCGCTACAGTTCTCGAAGGGCCTGTGCCTTAAACACAGTCTGTCTCCAGAGGTCTCTGTCCTGGACCACTGTATCCCATCTTCTGACTCCATACGTCTGAGGTCGTCCTCCTTTAACTAATCACTACATGATATTTCATTTTGATTGATAATCAAGGTCACGAAAATCCTTTGGTGCACCATAATAGATAATAGGCGGAAAATGGTTCAACTATCTTTTTTAAGTAGCTTATTAGCGGCAAGCTATGTCAATATGTAGTTTTGAAGGACCTCTTTAAAACAAAATTCTAGCCTTATGTATAGTTAGTAACTTTTTCCCACTTTATCTCCTGGACTAATAAAACCGCATTGAATCTGAACATGTAAGGTAATATGTTTTTTATTTTGATAATGATTATTAATCATTTATATTATAGACTTTCTTTGTATTTATCGACTGCTTAGTGCTGCCTGCATAATGATTTAAGGTACTTAGCCTAGAGTCTAGAGTATTTTAACTAACCAGGGCCCCAGGGCACATTATGCCTTTATGGCTTATAAAAAGAAATAAAATAAACAACTTTGCTACTTTTGGGTATCCTAGGATTATAATATTAGAGAAAGTTGAATACAAATCGGTTTGGTAGGTTTGGAGCTTAGCGTAAGTGTAAGTACGAGTATATACAAAAATAATTACTTACCTCTTTATAATATATTATTAAAGAAATAAGGGCAAAAAATGTTTAAGGAAATACATTTTACTGTATTCATTTATGTTCACAGCAACTTCGCGAAGTTTCAATTCATAGTGAGGTGAGAGGTCACAATTATTTTTATTCAATATTAAACCTGCGCAGACTGTTGAAATTATTATGAAACCATCAATGGCTTAGTTTGAAACATTAGTTTGAAAGGGGTTTTTACTTTCTCATATAGGTAGAAAGTATTTTAATGGCACGAAAATTCGATTTTGAGATTTTGATTGATTTACACGTTTTGAGGTCTCTGAGTCCAAAAAAGTAATTTTTAAGAAATGTCTGTCTGTCGTCGGTACAGACTTGTGGAGCCTAAAATACTGGTCTGATTTTGACGAAATTTAGCTTACATGTTCAACAAAATCGTATACCGTGAGGTGAAATCTAGAAATGAATTTTAACTCAAATGTGGGAGCGCCATCCCCCAAAAACATCGTAAAAAAAATATAGAAAAATATTTCGAAGATTTTTATTAAAACAATTCTGAAATATAGTCCATTGAATTCCTAATATAACAAAAGAAGCCGTTTTTCCAAGAAAAATCTAGCTTTCCAGATATTGATAAAAATAAACTCCCCGTCATAATTAACGCACCACCTGTATATATATTTTTTTTTTTTTTGTTTTTTTGTTT
>KZ651380.1:476838-498471 GCA_001010745.2 Gerris buenoi
CCGACAGACCGACAGACCGACAGACCGACAGACCGACAGACAGACACGGAACCAAAAATGTTCCCTGATGTCTGAAACGGATTTCTGTCTTGGAATTTTTGAAATCGGAGACCTAAAATTTTTTCGTTCTTCAGAACGATCACATAGCTTCCGCTACCTTCGGTAAGCTCGGAAGCAATAGCAAAAAAGATTTAAAAAAAGTAAAAAGAGTAAACTCAATAAGAATATTTATCTAGAAAAGAAGAAAGTAAAAAATAGACTGCCAATTAGTGTGGCACATAGCTTCCTCGCATCCTATCATGTACGTTATTGTTATATTAACATTAAAATTGTTATTATATTACTTTTTTTGTTAAATTGTTTATTGTGTAAAAACTATTAATAGTTTTAGCGATGTTTAACACTTCATAGCGGTGTCGCTGTTGGCTTTACTAAAAAATATTTTTTGAAAAAAATGTTTGTGTCATTGAATAGATGAAGTTGGATTTTTCTCCGACCTAAAATCCCAATTTTAAATTTGAAGTTCAGGTTTGCGCGAGCGTTGCTCGTAAACGCTTGGACGGATGACGTTCCCAACGAACTCGTCCTGGGCATTGGTAAAATGAACATGACTACCAAATTTCATCCAAATCGGTCGACATTTACTTAAATTATCGTCGCACTTTTCATGATTCGCGGACACACAGACCGACAGACAAGGCAGACACGAGACCAAAAATGTTCCCTGATGTCTAAAACGGATTGCTGTCTTGGAATTTTTAAAATGGGAGACACAAATCTTTTTTTTTTTAACACAATGCTTCCGTTACCTTCGGTAAGCTCGGAAAGGAATATGCAGCTAATAATGAAAAAAAAGTCCAGTCACCATGACTTAATGAGCGAATTCACAAAGAAATCTGCATATTATTGGCTTATGATTATATAGGAAAATTTTGGTTTAATATTTGGATGGGTAAAAAAAATTGTTTGGTACACAAGGGTACGGGGTACAAAATTCAAAATATTTTGAATTTTGTACCCCGTACCCTTGTGTACCAAACAATTTTTTTTACCCATCCAAATATTAAACCAAAATTTTCCTATATAATCATAAGCCAATAATATGCAGATTTCTTTGTGAATTCGCTCATTAAGTCATGGTGACTGGACTTTTTTTTCATTATTAGCTGCATATTCCTTTCCGAGCTTACCGAAGGTAACGGAAGCATTGTGTTAAAAAAAAAAAGATTTGTGTCTCCCATTTTAAAAATTCCAAGACAGCAATCCGTTTTAGACATCAGGGAACATTTTTGGTCTCGTGTCTGCCTTGTCTGTCGGTCTGTGTGTCCGCGAATCATGAAAAGTGCGACGATAATTTAAGTAAATGTCGACCGATTTGGATGAAATTTGGTAGTCATGTTCATTTTACCAATGCCCAGGACGAGTTCGTTGGGAACGTCATCCGTCCAAGCGTTTACGAGCAACGCTCGCGCAAACCTGAACTTCAAATTTAAAATTGGGATTTTAGGTCGGAGAAAAATCCAACTTCATCTATTCAATGACACAAACATTTTTTTCAAAAAATATTTTTTAGTAAAGCCAACAGCGACACCGCTATGAAGTGTTAAACATCGCTAAAACTATTAATAGTTTTTACACAATAAACAATTTAACAAAAAAAGTAATATAATAACAATTTTAATGTTAATATAACAATAACGTACATGATAGGATGCGAGGAAGCTATGTGCCACACTAATTGGCAGTCTATTTTTTACTTTCTTCTTTTCTAGATAAATATTCTTATTGAGTTTACTCTTTTTACTTTTTTTAAATCTTTTTTGCTATTGCTTCCGAGCTTACCGAAGGTAGCGGAAGCTATGTGATCGTTCTGAAGAACGAAAAAATTTTAGGTCTCCGATTTCAAAAATTCCAAGACAGAAATCCGTTTCAGACATCAGGGAACATTTTTGGTTCCGTGTCTGTCTGTCGGTCTGTCNATATATATATATGTTTATAATTAATGATAATAACTTAATTAAGAATTTTATACAAACTTAATATTAGCAACCTTTATATATTAATAACTAATATAATATACTACAGTTTTTAACAAGATATTTTTTTTTTATTACTATTAATCATAGAGACAAGAGCAAGAATTTTGAGCAAACAAACTAATTTAACAAGAAATAAAATTGGTTTTAACAAGGCTTATCTTTGATATCTAAGCAAGATGGGTGCTTATTTTTTAAGCTAAATATATAATTGGAGGGTATATTGAGGAGTTTTTGTATCTAGTTTATTAAAACGCCTTAAGGCGTTAATTTTTAAATGAAAAAGTGAGATGATTATCAAGAAGGGACTAAATAAATATATAATTTAATTGAATAATAAAAAACAATCTTTTTTACTTATTATTTTATACAAGGTTAAACAGTGACTTGATATTATTATTTAGGCTTTTTAAATGCCCTGAAGTTTCAACTTTTTTAAAAGTTAATGTTAATCAGACATAATTATTATTTATTAATATAGTTCTTTTATAGCCCAAGAAACAAAGTAAAATTAAGATTGAATATGTCTCTAACTACATTAATGTCTTTATAAAATAAGCACTCTTTTTATTACCTCGATCCAACTTAAACCGTTTTAAAAAAATGTTCACGCTTCTGAGAAAGTATAGTTGTTGTTTATAAATATATATATATATACAAGTAAAAAGTATATTTTTAAGTAATTCATTTATAATTAATATACAAAAACCATTTTTGAAAACTGGTCTTATTTTTAAAGCTTTATTTTTTTATTTTTATTTTTTTTTTGGTTTCTGTATTGTTCACCTCAATTTATTGTTTCCATGTGCAAAATTTGGGGAAGATTGAAAGACGGGAAGTGGTTCAGAATGAAACTTACAAAGCAAAGTAATATAAAGACTAGTAAAAAAATCAAAACAATTTTTACAGATTTAAAAACGGGGAAAATTAAATAAATTTGACAATAATATTTATAATAGGTTGTAAAAGAATAAAATCATTATGAATATGAAAGAGGACAAGAGAAAAGCTATGACGTAAACTTGGCACACATTGGTAATGGCAGACTATTTATTTATCTAATTTTTTATTTCTTTATATTGTTATTTATTTATTTATTTATTTTTTTTTTTGGCAGAAAGTAGTTGTCATTAGTTATATAAACGATAACCTTATCTGAGAAATATTCTAAAACATGTTAAGGCAATGCCTTTATTAGGTTTAGTAGGATCGTTGAAATATGCCCCCCAAAAGAATAAATAGGTAAAAACAAGTCATTGCTGGACAAAAGCGTTCTGTCAACATTTAGTAAAGGAGCAAACTTTTAGTGGACTAATTAGTAACATCCATAATAAATCTAGAACATAATTTTGAAATCTATCTCATATAACTTGATTTTATGCTCCGTCCTACTTGGCAGACATTTTTAAACTTTATGGTTCAGCTCAATGCGCTTATATTAATTTGTTAATTGACAAGGATTTCGTCAAGAATATGTATTTTCGTCATTATATACTTAAATAAAAAAAAATATATAAACAACATACATCATACAAATATAGGAGGTGATAGCTAAAAAATAATTATAAATAATAATCTAAAAAATAATAATAAATCTATATATTTTATAGAATATTATACGGATAAGAAGTGTATTCGACTTATTTTGGCCTAAATCCTAATAAAATCTATTATTATGGTATTTACAAATAGATTCTGTTATACCTAATATTATAATACTTTATGTTATTTATAAGCTAAAAATGATAATTTTCAGCTTTATTCTTATTCTGTGTTACTTAAAAAAAAGCGATATTTATTAATATAAAATTCCAATTATATTATACCTGTGGGGAATGCAGATTGCACGAATATTTAAGAATACATTATACTTAGCTAATTTAAAATGTAATCTATTATATTAAATCTCGTTATCTTATTTAGCTTAAAGCAGCTTAGTTATGTGGAAACTGGAGCGTAAAAGCGGCAAAAGATTAACTTAAGCATTGAGATAATAATTCATAAGGCAAATAACCCAGTAATCCAGGTAATTTAAAACCAAATAATGCTGTTATGCCATATTACTAACCTAAACCATTAGCTAATTATTCTCAGTATATTTTATAGTCCTAGGAGCTATTAATTTGTTTATGATACTCCATTACAACACTGTTGCAGTTTAATTAATTTGTTAAACATTTTTATGAATTGTTTAAAGTATTTATTTTTTTACGAGAGAATTTTATTTTTCAAAAAGAGAAATTATTTATCATATTAAATATCAGAAAATGACTTCATGTCACGTGAGTCATTATAGATGATGATTAAATTTGAGAGTAAAATTCGTGAATAATATCTATTCTGAGGGTTTGACAATATGCAATGACTTGACAACTTGACTTTCTCGACAGCTGGATACAAGAAGAAGAGCATTGTCTTCTTTACGGCTTGAACTTCTGAGTAGGAGAGACAAGATTCAATTACATAAATAGTTTGATGAATAAGCTCACGCAACAAGTTTTTTTTTTTTAAATATTTAGTAAACTATTCTGGGCCATTGACGCTACATGAAAGAACGACAATTATCATAAAGTTTGAAAGCCACATAAATAAGGTTTGAGGATTATTTTAACAGGCTTACATAGAAAAGATGTTATCTCTTTTGTCCCTACAATTTAGAAAAGAATCAGAAATACATTAAAATAAGCCAAATAAAATACAATTAAAATGATAGTTCTTGATATATCTGACATTCGGCGTCTTGCTACCCAATAGGTCTCTACTATTCGATTCTCAGGGTAAGAGATTTTTGGCAGGATTGGAATCGCATAATAGACCTGGAGGAGGTCTGCGTCTTGCTATGATGACGGCAGAGTGGGCAGTAGTCGCTACCGACAAGTCCCAGTGTGTAAAATGCAATGAAGGTATGCATTACACTGTTCAAATGGTGAATCAATTAATCCATTTAAAAATATGTTCTACTTATTACTATTCTACTTATAAGCCTCCCTATTAGTATGGTGCATAGCTTCCTCGTCCTATCACTAAAGAAATAGTCACATGAGTATAAAATAAATTATATAAAAATTTCATAAAAATGCGAGATTGACGGATAGCCGATAGACAGACTAATTATTATCCATGATGTCTGAAAAAAAATTGAATTTGAAAAAAAAATTGTTCTTTAAAAATAATCATGGCTCGAAAGCAATATTTTTATAAAGCCATTGATTAATAAGTAAGCATCGCCTTACTACGCAAAATAGAAAGATTTATAGGCCATGACTTTTTTCAAGGGATAAATGTAAAAAGAAGACGCACTCCAAAGTATTAGAACGTTACAATTTTGTTTAGGGAATACAATGATATAGGCCCTGATCTTAGGGTTTATAACGAATCTGAAGTCAATAGTCATAAATACTGAAGCCTCACAGCCGACCGCCCTTTGAGGTTAGGAAAAACAGTANAAAAAAAACCTGTTTATACAGAAGTTTCTACGATTTGGTTGCAGTTTCATATTTGTTTATTAAATAAATTATAGATGTGCTAACTTTTGGTGCTTGTTGGAGGCTTTGTTTCTTCAACGAATGTTTAAATTTCCCCGACTTTATTAAATATTTTCTGGAACAGTGCCGCGCGGTTCCAAATTTTTGATATTTAAGTATTTTTCTTAATTTGGTCTTTTCTTTGCGAGGAAGCTATGTGCCACATTAATTGGCAGAGTATTTTTTTAAATTAATAATTAGATTTATTAAGTTATAGAGTTATTATAGACTGGTCAGTGAGTGTAGGTGGTCTAATTTGTTGGGTGTTACCAACCTTTCTCTGCTGTTCGTGTAGGTTTAAACAATGTCCTCTTTATTTCTTTACTTTTAGAAGCTGCATACTCTTATTATAGTACAAGATTTCTCAATATGGCGCCCAAGAATGTAGGTACTCTTAAGTTAGTTGTACAAAACCATTCTGTAGTTACAAAAGCTCACCGGTTCGACCTTCATTGTACCCCACAGCATGTTTATTGTTGCTTCTTGTTGTAATATTTAAAATTATCTTATAAACTAGAAACAAGATCTATTATCTTTAAAAGAAGCAGCTCAACACAAGGAGCCAACCTGATATTATCTTAGGTTCCATGTTCTCAGTTTTTTTTTTATCTTGTTCTCTTTTCTGCTTCCTTATCTATATTTTAAACTTTACCCTTTATTTGTTACATGTTAAAAAAAAGTTTTTAATCTCTACTCTGTTTTAGATGATAAAATTAAAAAAGGGTTCCTTCCTTTAAGCATTTAAAATAAAAAAAATAAAAAAATTCTTGTAACATCTGTTATTTAATAATATATGCTCAACTCCTTTCTTCTCCAAGCATCTTAATTGTAGAATTTATACTATAAAATTACTCTCTTCGTAATATTGTCGCTTAAGAATAATTAAATGAAAATGAATCACGTTAATTAAGTTAATTTTAAAAGAAAAATTGTGATATTTATCAAAAGACATTTAATTGTTATAATCTTAATTATAAACATTAGACCTTAGATGCATTTATTATTTTTATTATCTCAAAGTAATAGAGATATTTAATTAGTGAGCAAGTTGAGTTCTTAGTGCAATAAAAGTAAAAAGTGTCAAATAAAGAATCATTAAGTAAATTTTTACAACTTATTTTTTTTAGGAATAAGTGTTTTATACATTAATAAAATTAAAAATGTAATTGCGAATTTTGAAAATAATATATTCTTTGCATGATAACTTTTATAAAATTATAATTTAGTTTGTACATTTCTGGTCCTTTTAGTGGCGGAGCATTAATTAAGTACGGCTTGACTTTGATTGTACGAAATTTGGGAGTTAAGTAGACGGCTAAGATTGTTTCACACTATCGGTCAAGGGTCGCTCACAGTCACGGTGAATCCGCGGTCCCGGTTCACATACGATCCTTGAGTTGTTACCTAAGGTCATTGGTGATTACGGCTACGGTCATAGGTGCTTACACCTACGACCTACGGTTACGGCCGAGACTTTTAAATTATATTCTAAAGTAAGAGTAGTAATGATTTTATAAAATTTATAAATTTTTCTATCCAAATGATATGGTATTCCTGCTGATTTCTATCCAAATAATATATTTGTGAACATTGTCTTCGCATAATTTATGTGAAAAGGCTGCACCAGTCGTAGTCGTTTCAACCAACTCAGTTCCTTTGTTATTACAGGTACAAAACCCAACTAAAAAATATCAACATTTAAAATAAACATTTTTATATTGTCACAAACACAATGAAGAAGGATGGCGGTCTGATTGCGGACTCAGTTCATATTGTGCATTTTGTCACGGGACACTCAGAAGCAAAATACCTTTGGCGAGAATATGAATAGAACTGGACCGTACCGTGCCCCCTTGTGTAAAATTCCTATTAAAATCCATTTAATTAATTTTAACTGTGGTCTGTCCGACCCTTAAACGTCCCTTTAGTGTGAAATAACCTTTCACTAGCGCATAACATAGGCTTTAATATTGCATAATGATTCGAACCTCGATCTTCTTTACTTCAAAAGCGTGAATTTGTTCAATAATTTTCCAGGAACCCCATCTAAAAAAGTATAGTCTAAGTCTAAAACATTTACCTAATTCTTGACAAACATTTTCGGGTTTCAAGTTATTGATAAACAGAGGGAGTTGCCATGCCTCTGGGCTATATCATCCACACTATTAACGCAAGCCAAGCAGTAGTTTGTTATTATTTAACACTTTCAGCTCCACTGGTGCAACTAGAGTTGCTTCCCGGGCGCCATTTTTTTTTTTTAATAGATTTTTAATAGAGCCATGACGCAACAGGTGCGTCACGCTGCGCGCGGGTATACCCTCGTCATGACGCAGACGTCTGCGTCATCGGCGCTGAAAGTGTTAATGTAATTTAATTTTTGAAGCCAATGAGGTATCCTTGTCGGGACTAACCATATTATGTGTCCTAGCCTTACAATCCCTTCATTTATAAGGCATTCGATTGGAGTGATCGTTAGTGGTCGGCTTAAAGATTATGCCACTTAATTAGCTAAGCAGCTGTTTCCCCTTCGTATTACAACTAAGCTTCTAAATCATAATCGAAAGATCAAAATTTAGATGTAAATATGGCACACAGTCTACTCTGCATTCAGTCTACTCTGTATGCAGTCTACTCTGCATTCAGTCTACTCTGTCAAACTCAGGGAGTTTGATTGTTACCAGAGGAATTCGTAATGGATTAGAGAGCAGAGTCAAAATAACTAGTCTAATTAAGCGCTAGCGTAGATCGGTTAGCGTCCCTTTTATACGGGATTCAAGTTAATGGGAAACTCCCTTTGCCTGTTTCCCCTCCCAATTCATTGTCTTTTGTAAACACAATCTACTTTATGCTCCAATATGCAAAACTGCCGTATCTGTCAGATTTTAACGTGTTTGCATGCTTGCCAACCTTCACATAATATTTGTAAAGTACAAACATCTAAGTCTGCTGAGATGAATTTCAAATAATGTTTGTTTTATATCTTTTTATGAAAACGCGTACTTTGATTTATGAATTGTCAACACTTAAATAAATCTAATACTTTTAAGATAATAGAAATACTTAAAGATTATGTATTTTCAATTTTTGAGAAGGGCGATTAATATAAGATATATCTATAGATTTTGTGTACTTCTTTAGATTGTTACTCCCCTATGTTGTTTAAATATGAAAATGACTAAATAACTATGGGGGAAAAGGGATGTTTATTCGAACATACTTTAGGACAAAGTAATATCCCACTTCTGTTTTCATAAGGGAGTAACAGTTCATAAGCAGAGTAAGAACATTCCCTACACCTTCTTTTGAATGTTACTCCCTTCTATTTTTTTAGGGGAGTAACAATCTAAAGAAGTGCCGATTTTGTCTTCATTGTCTTCTTTTCACAATATCTCAAACGTAAAAGTTTATACTAAATAAATAAATCTGTCGAACGGGACTAAAACCCAATAGGAACTGTTCCAACACCAGACAATACGTCACAAAGATGTTGGCTCGGCAAAACGCCATGTCCTGCATCGTTTCGTCGCGTCCGACTCATCAGGGGCCCGTATTGTCTGGTGTTGGTACAGTTCCTATGTTTCACGCTTGTGTGGCACATCCCTTGGTGTCTCTCACTAACACTAATTGTATACCTTATTGCAGTGTGCATAATCACGGTATTACATTGTTGATGTGTTTTGCCAGCCCAGCAAGAATGGCGGTGTGAGAGCACGCTCGTCTCTGATAATTCCTATATCTTATCTTCTTGAGCNAAAAAAAAAAAAAAAAAATCAGTTATAATGTTTGATCATTAACCCCTGAAAATAAATTCATTTTCACCCAGGTTTTAGGTGTCATTCTTTATTAAACCAGTTTTTTAAACTGAAAAAAGAAATTAGCGCGGTTTATTAATATACCTCACGATTTATTTTCGTAATTTTTCTTATGTCAGCCTGTTTGATTTCCCTCTATTGTTTTTTTTTAAAAAAAATTTCTTTGATTATGAGAAAAAACAAAAAATCTGTGAATAGAATGGTTAAAAATTGAATCATTCATTAGAGAATTTTTATCTGATTGTTTTTCTGTCAGCTGAATGCCTCCTACTTTTTGTATATTATTTCGAATATGATATGTTCATTTAGCACACTAGATTCAATTAATTGTATAGCTATCGTTGAAATAAATCTATCTGTTAGAATAATTTTAATTATTTATCAGTATTATTTATTTTATTTCATTGTTAAAATAATACTTAATTCGTATTGTTTTCTATAACCCAAACCATCAGACGACATTTACCCGTGTTATAAATAAAAAGAGTCGAATATAATGAAAACTCTCTCACTTTGGTTACTAGATTGTCAGGCGAGTTCTGAAAGGAAATAAAGTCGGCCTTTGGATTTTCATACGAGTCGAGATTATAATACTTGCTTCTACACTATCGCATATTGCAAACGGTCTTTCTTTATGGCTTGAATGTTGTATTAACCAAACGTTCGAGATATATCCGTTAAAATTTGCTAAGAAATTTTTAATTTATAAGTTTTTTCTACGCTCTTATCTCTTTTTGATACGTTTAGATGGCGATCCAATTGTATTTATTGAACGTAATGGATATTTCATATATCCATAACAAAATGTTAGTGACTCGTCTAGGTTTAGATTTTCTTTATGTGGAGAAGATTTAATTGAAGATAAATTTAGTCTATTAAGTGCTGTTTTTGTCCTATTAGAGGTTCAAGTCGATTAAGGCAAATATCGATTAATGGTTTAATTTAATTCAAGGCTTAATTCGATCGAAGATTTAAGTCTATTAAAGATTAGAAACACATTTCGATTAAACGTTAAATTCGGCTATTTCCTTTTGATTAAAGATCAAATAAAAGATCCAAATTAATTAAATTAAATTCGATTAAAGATCAAACATTGGTTCAAGTCAATTAATGATTAAATTCAATTAAAGACTCAATCGATTAAAAGATCAAATAAAGATTATTATTGATTGATAAGCGATTTTCTGCCCTATGCTTTATTCGCTATAAATTTTATATTTATATATATGTATAATCATATATGTAAACGAGGTTTATATTATTCATGATTATATTTCTATTCGAGATTGTCAGTTGTCATTATAATTCTTGCTTACACAAAATTATTTCTTGATTAATTAATACGATATAAGTTAAGCAATTAACAATTTACTTATTTTATACTCATAATTAAACAAACAATTTTCATACTCTCAATAATAATTATTTTTCACATTAATTATATTCATGCTTCAATATTTCTTCTTCATTTTTTTTTCTTCTTATCCTTTCTTCAAATAATTTGAACACGTAAACAGGCAAAATCCATTAATATTACACATATTCTTATTTTCTCTTTATTGACGTCTTGTTAATCTTCTTTATATTTTTTTTTTAAATAATGATTTATGTACTTATGTGTTGAAGTACGTGCTGTCTATAAGCCCTGTGTGAAATTGATAAATTTGGACAAGTCCGCAATATCCTCTTTCAACAATAATTTGTTATGTCTTAAATATGCTTCGTATTTATCCTTCGTGTATTCAAACTTTATTTAAACAAGACACACACACACACACAAATATATTTAATTCGTATTGTTTTCTATAACCCAAACCATCAGACGACATTTACCCGTGTTATAAATAAAAAGAGTCGAATATAATGAAAACTCTCTTCGTACCATTAAACAATTATTTTATTAATCCGGCAATTTTAAGGATTAGGTATTTATAACGTCAGTTTAAAACCTCTAATTACTCATATTTTTAAATCAGTTAAGTATTAATATTATTATTATTATTTAGTTTATTCTTTTCAATTGATAAATACAATAATTTAAAATACCAAAATTAATTTAATCTTTGTCCTATATATGTTTCAATTAAATTGCTATTTTAAACTTTGTTAATTGGATATATAAAAAAAAGCTTTCAATAACTAGTGATAATTATATTGGTGAGTAAATAAATTGTTTGTAGGTATTAGTAAATTTAAACCAATACACCGTATCTCTCAGAACCATATCTAATACATATTAGTAATGTATCAAATGATTTTTCATTCTATTTTAAAATACTGTTAAATAAATATATACATTTTAATCCGAGATAAACGAAGCCATAGATAATATCTATTATCGTATGAAGAAAAATTAAAATTTGAACACAATTGACAACGGACATAAAATATAATTAAAAGGACGTGGATTATATCTCATTTATTTGCCTTTTCTTCAAGTTTAAAATTATTTGGACGAAACTTTCTCATATACAATAGAGCGTATTATTTATCATACATAGTGATACATTAAATTTAAATTTTATTCGTCGAACTTTCTTTAACAATTTGTTCCTTTTTTATTCTGCAAATTAAAATGCTTGAAGTTAAAGTGTCTTAAATGTCCATTTAAATTTGAATCTGTGTTCCTTCGTACATTTACATTATAAATTATGCTTTTAATGTCTCAGGTTTTGAAAAAATTACTTTAAAGAGTAAATTAAACGCTGCTCGAAGTGGGTTTTGTGAGTAGGGCACTGGGATTTTTTCGCTAGATTATATGATAATAATGTTTACGGTTATACATTATCTACTATCTACCTTTATTAAAAGGCTATTTTCTTTATATATATATTTTTGAGCAGTCACGGTTTATGATTTAGTTCTCGTTATGATTTACTCAAGCAGTCATTTAGGACGAATCTTAGTTTAATCGAACTCCTCTTGTTCATTTTACTTGAGTTATCTTTCTGTTTCTCATTGTAACATAGTTTAGATTTTGTTCCTCTGTTTACTTTCTCAGTATATATGGAGTGAAATTATTGTGAATACGTTAATATTCTATGTTGATTTTTGAGGGATTTATATATTTAAGGTCCACTGAGAGCACAAAAGTGGTTTTTAAAAATCGGCTGTGAGTAGTCTGTATATTATGTGCAGACGTGTGGAGCCTAAACTACTGGGTTGATTTTTATATAATTTGGCATACTTGAGAAAAAATAATCATCCCTGAGACGAAACCGAGAACCTAATTTAAGTTCTCAATTTAGTTCATTAAATAAAATTTAACCATACATGTAGTTTTCCTGGGAAAAATCTAGTTCTTAAAAAAAGCAATTATTGTATAGGATAAAACATTGGGTTCGATTTTCCACGGAGTGAAGTAATTTTATGCTAAATTTGGATGGAATGTTCAATAATAATTAAATTTAATAAAATTACAAAATCAATCAGTATTTTAAAAAAGTAACTTAATTCATTCACTTATTCCTTGGCTTCATATTCTAAAGCTAAAATCTAGTCCTGATTTCAGTTTTTATATAAACGTTGTTTTATTTGGGTAGGAGGAAGTTATAGTTCAATTCCTGTGTTAAACACATACTTTTACGCACTTTTTTACAGCCACTCCCCACCCCCCTTAAAAAATTACCTACTTACAATTCATTCATGGACATTTCCCGCGAAAAAATTGCCAAACTGATTTTGCCTACCGAACCATACTTTGTCAAAGGTTGTTTGTTTAGATCATACAAAACACCACGCACCCTTGCTTTATTGCTGAAAACTCGTCTATAAGGCCATCAACAGCCATCTTAGCGATAAGGCTCGTGGCGGGTGCCGCCCTAGGCACGTGCCTATAGTGCCTATAGTGGTAAATCCGGCACAGCATACTTTTTATCTTCTAAAATAATAATGCATTTCACTCATAGTGAATAAAACTCATAGAGTGAGAGGTCGTTGAAAATCTCAATGGCGAATGTTTGTACCACAGAAAGGGCTTTTGAGTAACCGTAATATTAAAGGCATTGGTCACTACGGTCATCAATGAATCAAGGTTCAATTCCGCGCCTAGGCACTTAGATTTACATGGCTCAATATCGATCTCACCGTATTTCGTATTTGCTTCAATGGTACGTAGGTGTGTGAAGTGGCTGGACTCCATTGGGGTTTAGAATCAGAGCCAACCAAATAGGTAGACTAATTGCTAAGTTCGAACATTGGTTCGTCCTCTACTTTTCACTCCTAGCACAGGGCAGATCATGCGAGGTTCAAAGTTAAAACCCAGCCGCATTAAACATTAGTTGTTGTACATAGTTGTTTTTCGAAGATACGACTGACCAATTAACCATATATCTCTTTAATATTAGTAAATATGTTTCTACCTTTGTTCACCTGTTTATAATATCTTCTCTTTATAGTTTAATGCTATCTAAGGGTGGAGGTACCCCTCTGTCAGACAAGATCATTACTTTGAGAAGCTTACATAATTAGATGTAATTACTTTTTCTTATAATTATTGACAAGAAGTAATCTTTCCGTTATTTTTTTTTTTTTTTTNAATTATTATTGTTCGAAAGATAAATCACTATTAAAGAATAATAATTCTAATTGAAAGAAATACTTCCGAAAACCTTCCAAAATTGTAAGAGGACTCTAAATTAAAACATGCTATTTAATTCTGAGACATTTACCGATTTATATTTATTAGAGGAATTAAAGTTCAAAGTCCGCTGAGTTTGCTAATGATGTTAAAGCCTATCTGTGCCCGTGTCAAGTTTATTATTATTTTTATGAAAAGAATCCACCTTTCTTTTGAAGATAACAGATTTTCTTTTCTTCTTTTATGTACATATATTTTTTTTCTTCTTTTGATGATAATTAATGATTCTTATCAATTTTTACTATCAGTTAAAGTGTGACGTTTATTAAGGCAAGGTAAAACTAAAGAAGAATCCATTAAAAGTATCCTTAAGAATTAGTGTGTTGCTTACGTTTAAATGTATACGTTGTTATAAAAAAAAAAAAAAAAAAAAAAAAAATATGATCAATCAAAAAAATTGACTTCATAGATTGTTTTGATAACATCTGATCAAGATCTAACAAGGTGGTCTCTATTTTTATTTATTTTTTTATCCAGTTGTTTAAAAAATAACTATGGTTCCTTTAAAAATATGAAACCTACAACTCTGAAAAAAGTATTAATAATCTTGGTAAGAAAAGGTCCGTAGCAAAGCTTTTTAATTCTAGTCATTTCCACGATATATTAGTCGAAAGCTAAATTATTTAGTATTAATTAGACTTTTATATTATAAAGATACCACAAATTCGAAGCATAAACTTTTTGAATTACAAGTAGTATATGTCTTCCGACAACTACTTAGTATATGTGCTTCTGAGCTTACCGAACCCAACGGAAGCATTGTCTCTCTCTTCCCCCTCTTAACTTTTGATTCATGTAAAACAATACAACAATTTCAAGAGATTTAAAAAAAAGTGGGGGGGGGGGGTTAAACAAATTTGACAATAGTAGAATATGAAAGCTGACAAATAATTAATGCACGCGATAAGACGCATGTAGGCCACTTTAATTGACAGCTTTTTTTCTTTAAACGTGGCGAATATTTTGTTCAATGTGCACATGATTCCTATCTGATTTTACGCTGTGAATTTTCTTTATTCCTGTAAACAAAAGGAAAGCATAGTTCGCATAAATTTTTAGTGTCATGAGCTGCACAATGAACAGTGGACTGACTAGTCCACGGGAAAGATCAATAGTAATCCGATATTGTTGGCCGTAAGTTAAACAGCAGGGAGTTTAGTGTCCGAGAAGCGTGTAAACCAAGCGCTAATGAAGGCTTGGAAACCATCAGGTGGAAATGCGATGGAATCGACAGAGAAGGGTCTGCAGGTCTGATATAATGAATACGATTCCGCTGAGTATGGGAGCAGAGGTAGAAGGATTAGTACCGAATTGAAGCCGCAAGAGTGCGCCCTTGTAGCCTGGGCTTTTTGTTTAATTTGGTAATTTGATAGCGTTCGTTTCTAGATTTTTATTATTACAAAGAGCGAGAAGGGGGGATTTGAAAATGTGCTCTTTTCAGCTGTATCTCGTATTGAGACTGAATACAAATGTTGAATTATCTCTAATCCACATAGGATAGTAATGATGGATGATTGAACACTCAATAGTGAGGTATTCCAATGGTCTGCAATTAAATACACAAATTTGCAAATATGAAAGACTCTCATTATCGTTATCACTAAATGTTTATTAGATTACGTATTCAATTCTCTGTTTTGGAAATTTAGATATTGTAAATCACAAAACCTGGTTTTGTTGTAATTAAGTAACTAGAGAATTTCTCGCAATTCTGTGGTAAATACAAGTTTGAAATTACAATTATCAAGGCATTGCTATTACGAAACATAATATGTGGGAGAGTAAATTTTAAATTAACTAATGGTATTTTCCAAACGTATTACTGGTTCCCAGAAATTTGTTATCTGTTTTAAAAGTGAGAAATAATAATTATTATTGTTCGAAAGATAAATCACTATTAAAGAATAATAATTCTAATTGAAAGAAATACTTCCGAAAACCTTCCAAAATTGTAAGAGGACTCTAAATTAAAACATGCTATTTAATTCTGAGACATTTACCGATTTATATTTATTAGAGGAATAGGTCTGTGCGAGTAAAAACGCTACAGCAGCTGCGTTTTCGTCCGAAATCATGTCAGTACATCTCCCCTCTGATGCTCAGAAGGCAGAGGGAAGGATGGAGCAAAATATTTTATCAAAGGACATACTACGCCAGTAGATTTTTATTGATATTTATACTTTTTAAGGATATTTCCTGAGCTATTACAATTAATTCAATGAGAAGATAATAATGAATTTAAAGAACGTTTTGTTTTCTTTTATAGTAAAGTTCATAATTACAAGATGTAGGATCAAATTTGATATTTTGTGTATGGTTTCAAGTAACAGCGTTATATGTGAATCTTCTGATGCGGCTAGTTGTACAAATTTCATATAAGAAATAATGAAGCTGTAAAGCAATCATACTTAAAAAATGTCATGCGATGTTTGAAATCATGTGATTTACAACCTCTAAATGTTTACGAATTAATACCATTATAGCCTCATAATTCCAATCCTATTTTTAGTACAGTAATGAAACGTTTTTAATAATATTATAAAGGTTAGATTGTAATAAAGGCTTTAGGTTTTAGTATGCTATTTTGAAGTAATATTAACTGAGAATAAAGCATAAAAGCATAATATATTTAACCTTAAACTATATCTTTCACTAACTTTTCTGATATAATATTACGGTATGATATTTATTTTATTACTTATGGTTGAATAGCTGCCGGAACGTCAACTCTCATTTTATTCTCTATCTATTTAATCTGATAAAAAGTAAAATATGAGAGCATAAAATATATATATATTTTTATACTGTTTATAAAAAATGGGATTTTGCAGCGGTAAAAAAGCTTTATAAAAGATAAATATTCACTAGATTCGCTTAGTTGATTGATAGATTATAACCATAAAGAAGTATTGAGTTTAGGTAAAGAAATTAAAGGGTCGTTTTGACCAGTTTTTTGTCGTCTACTTTTCTTCGCCCTAAGGGAAGAAAGTCGCACAAACTTCTAACACTTTACTTTTAAGCATGTGAATACTTTATTTTCTTTCTTTAGTTCCTTTCTTTTTTCATCTTCTACGTTTTATTCTTTTATCTTCGAGATCCGTTGAGACTAAAAAAAAAGAAGAAAAGTCCATCCTTCACATGCTCCATTATAATATATATATATATATATATATATATATATATATATAAAACAGATTGACATAAAGAATCTATAAGAGAAGGAAAAAATGTTGAAGTGAAAATAGATAAAAATCCTCACATCTTTTCATACGAAACTAAATGTCAATAATCTTTTTTCTCCGACTACAGCTTAACATTATTTACTCAATCTACATAATATAAAAGTTTGAAGTGACGGATATAGTTGAAAGTTGTTCAATTGGTAGGGAAGAGAATAAAATAAGGGTGAATAAAAGGGGAGGAATTGAGGTAAAAAATACGAAGGGGACTTAAACTACCTTACCCGCATTGTTACTTCATGCTATCGAGTTTCACATCGTAGACTCCGCATGCTCTCGTGGACGATTAAAATTTGTCAAACTTTACTAAAGAGAGAAAAAAAAAAAAAAAATCTGCCATTTACTGTGACACAAAGCTTTCTCTTAACGTGCTCTAACAACCCATTGCTGTCTAATTATTGAAATTCTAAATTCTTTATGTATGAGAAAAGCTCAATTTGATGAGTGCATACGGTTGAAATTTGTATTGGACCATCTGTGGATATTGCGGACTACATTCGACAAAAATTTCTTAAAAATCAGATGAGTACTTTTAAAGATATGGGTGTTAAACTTTCTGCGCATGTGGTGGAGAAACAATGGACTTATATGGCTTAAAAAATTAGGAACTTAAATGGGAACAACAATAGGTAAGTTCTCAAAATTTCATGAAAATCAGATTAGTGTAGTTTAAGATATGTTGGTTTAGCAAAAAAGTTGTAAAGTTGCAGAGCTAATGCTAATGACCAAAATTGGTCCCTGGAGTCTAGAAAGTATTTTTATCCTGGAATTTTTTTTTTTTTCTTTTTCTTTGGAGACATAAAATATTTCCATTCTACAGAACGCTCACAATGCTTCCGTTACCTTTCAACTGGAAGCAATAATATGATATTTTAATAATAATAATATTAAAATTGCTTCATTCCTTCATTCTATAAAGTTTAAAATCTTGGTAATAAAATAGCCCACTAGTTAATCGTAAACGATTTAATTTGACCAGCGTTTAGTACAAATTAATATGAATTAATTGATATTTCCTTTTACTATTTGATATAGATATCTTTAAACTCGTGTTTGTGTTTTTTTTTTTTTTTTTTTTTTTTTTTTTTTTAGAATATCAAACTCACTTGAACTTCTCTTCCTCATACATGAAAATAGTGATACTGCTTTTAATTCATACAATATTACAAATTCATGTAATTAATTTATTATTAAACATAATTTATTATGAAGTGTGTTTAAAAGGTGGTTATTTATAAGTTTATTATTAAATTAATTATTTAAGATGGAAGTATGTAAAATTTAATCTTAATTGGCCCTGTAGTTCAAGCTCCACCACAAATTTTTTTAAACCCCTTTTTTTGTATTGATTAAAGATTTTTTTTCTAGATTTTTAATCATTCACCCAAGTCTCAAAACCTAATGTTTTTATCATCACAATACCCTCTCTGTATTATACCGCGAACGAGGCACGTCCAGAAGAAAAGAGTAGGTACTGAGCCTTTAACGCTCAAAGGGAATTTTTTAAAATTTAGTTGGAAGCTCTACGATCAATGAAAAGTTCTTGGGAGAAGAACGCGTGATTGTTTTTCTTTTCTTTGTTGTTGGTGTTGTAGTGCCAGTTTGAAATGAGCGTCTCGATTTCGAATCCCACCAGCTGTGAGGTAACTGGCGTAATTCGGCACCTTCTCGCTAAGGGATACGTGCCGTTCCAGATTTTTAACAAAATAAATCTATTTATGAGGATGGAGTCGTTGACAGTACTAATTTGTGCAGTGATTACATTTAAAGCTGGCAGAATAAATGTTTATCATGCTAAAAGACCAACATTCATGACTGGTGATATGGTGCTCAAGATCGCGGCAATTATTCGTGACGAACTTCGATTGACTTTGTACGGAGTGTCTTTTGAAATCTCCGGAACTCCTCTCCAAGAAATCATTATATTATAGAAACACATGTTCAAAAAAATTGTGTGGGAGGGGTTTTCAAAAACAGCTCATGGATCAACAACATTTCCTCGACTCTATTGTGACTAGTGACTTTTAACCTCTCTGAAGTTGTTTATGTGAAAAATGGTTTTCGACCTATGATGAGGTCCATAGTGTTCCATCAAAAATGAGCTAAAAAAATGTGACGCGATGGGAGAATTTTGACGAACATACATAAATGAAAGCTCATCTATTACATATATGTATATCTATTGTGAAAGAAGGCACCTACAATCGAAATATAGTGATTTATGAATTTGTCATGAATTTGAGTACTCTCACTTTATGGTCGTAACTACTATCGGTGCAAGGAAAAAGGGATTCATTGAGATCGGTCTGAAATGGTCTCGAAACTAATGGCCAAACAGAATGCGAATTATTGGTGTTTTATATACATTCTAAAGGAAGGATACACTTTAAAGGGCAAAATAGAATATAAAAGAGACCCAATTCTAGCAATAAATGGTTTATTATTACTACATATTTATATATATACAGTGTTTACCTATATTACTTTTCTTTATTACGATTGTACTTTTTCAACAATATTTTATTGTTATTGTGACATGTTAAATAATTTAAGAACGCTACCTAAAAGTGATAAAATTTTTTATATACTTTTTACAAGACCCGTTATTTAGTCATAATTTATATTGCTATAAATATAAATAATATTGTGTTTTAATATTCGAATATTTCACATTGTTTAGACATGCCTTTATAATAGACTAAATCGCTTTTTTGTATTTTGAAGTATAAAATGGTAAAATAATGAAGAAAAAGTAGACACATCATTTATAGATGGGTCATTAAAACTCGTTTTTAAACCTGTAAATTTCACTTTGGGATATGTAGCAATGTATCATTGACTTTAATGTAGGACCTAACGTTTTCTTTTTCAGTTTTTTTTTTTTTAATGAAAAAAAAGAAATGACTCGTAAAGAGACCTCTACGATCAAAAACTTTTTTAATTTATTCTTGACTCCTTTGAATCGTAGAAGTTGTAACTGAAAGTCAGGCTATAAAAATGTGATTTTTTTTGAGTTTAGGGTCCATATCTAGGGTTAGGTTTTGATATCATAAAGTCTCTGCAATACAAGAGTAAACTGAAAAACCTTGTCCCTTACCTCTATAAAATAATATATGGCTTCTCATAAATTATTTTAAGTATATAACTAGTATTATTTTATTGTTTGTTAAGTCAGTATTATATATGAATTTATCTACCTACATAATTAACATATACTTAAATTATTTAGAACTTAATGCACTCTACCGGATTCAGTTACCTGTATAATTCAGATTCCTCTTGCTTAAAACATTAGCCGGTTTAGATTTATATTTATTTATACTTATACAAGAAGAGGAAATACGACATTTATTTATGCACATTAAAATTTCTAATCTCATTTATGTACCCATATTATAAAGTATGTATTATTATATTTCAATCGACATATTATATTGGTCGTAATTTATTTTCATAATAATTTATGTAACATTATTTTTTCACTTAACATTTTATGTGTATAATTTTTTGTTTGTGAATGATATTTATGGTATTAAAATAGTCTGTTCAGGTGTGGAGCCTATATTACTGGGACGTTTTGATAAAATTTGGCATACGTTTTTAGAAAAATCACATCTCGTGGAGAAATAGAGTAATTAATTATAGCTCTAAATGTAGGGGTGCCTTAGGGCTCATTCACACTGGGATTCCGGAATGCGATTCACGAATGCGATTCGTGTATGAGATACAAAAAAGTATCAAGATTCAGTATCTCGGCGGCTTCTTCCCCCTAATTTTCCTAGAATGCTCTCACTTCTTCCGACCTTACCTTTGAAAGACCTCCCTTCATCGACTTATAATATAGTCAGTTCAACTTCTGTTTTATTACAATTTAAAAATCATTTATATTATATTCATAATGAACCTATGTTATTAAAACAGTAAGTAAATAAAAACATTATTAAATAATATATTATATTTATTTATTAATATATTTATTTATATAATTAAAATATTTTTTAATACGCAAATAAAATTATTTATAACATAATATTATAATGAATAATATTGCAGTAATTATTATACATATATATATTTATAATTAAAATATTTTATTTAAAGTAAATAAATAGCAAGAGGATAGAAAAAGAATGCGATTCGGAATCGCCTAGTCTGAATGGACCCATATAGCGCAATGTATCATGAGCTGCTTTGTAGAATTTTTCCTGGAAGAATTCTAAAAAGAATCGAGGCGGCTCACGGGGACGGGATTCTCGATTTGAGAATCTCATACGAATCGCATACCGGAATCCTAGTCTGAATGGAGCCATAAGCCGCAATGTATCATGAGAATCGCCGATTCGTGAATCGCATTCCGGAATCTCTAGTGTGAATGAGGCCTAA
>KZ651380.1:498777-510974 GCA_001010745.2 Gerris buenoi
TATATAAAGTCTCAATAAACACCAGTGATAGATATTGAATGATTACAACCTATACATTACTCATACGAGAATATCTTCTCTGATATACACGAGGTAAAAAATCTGTGTAATAAAATATATGATCATTCATTAATCATACTAACGCAGGTAGAGTTAAGATATGCACAGTTTGTAGAGCCTGAGTCCTGTACGTGAGCAAGGATTGGGCCAGGATAATCCCATCTTATCGCTTGTAGGATAATTTGTCACTTTTTAAAAGCCGTTAAAGTTATAGCTTGTCATTATTGAGGATAGGGATAGGGTGAGAACATCGTCTATCTAAGAAATTAAATGCCATAGACTAATAAATAAAATTTTGTAGAAACATTTTTTTGGGGTATATTTGTTCTAATTGAAATTTTAATCTAGCACTTATAAGCATGGTGAGTGGATGACCGTTCTGATGTTAATCTTGTTTTGAAAAGTAAGGAAATGTTAAAATTCGCTAAATATCTTATTGGGATAACTGAGACATATACGGACAGTATGAAGGTAGTATATATAAAAAAACACATTCTACAATACAAAGTATAATGCTAAGTATCTGTTATTTAAATATTTAAACAATAATTTATTGTCTGTTAAAGGACAAAGAGTAGCCAGGCCTTCGGACTCAACATAGTTGCTACAATATTTTATTTCCAACTAGAAAAAATATCTACGATGTTAATGCTCTTCATTACAGCAGTCAAGGGCCTTTTATATCAATCCTAGGATAGATAATCTAGATAACAAACAGACACACATGTATCAGCGCTTGAATTTCTCACGCTGCAGGAGATGTGACTCATAAATAGGATGTACATTGTACGACATGTTACATTAAACGTCGCTCATATATTTTATTTGGGCCTTTACAATGAAATACAAGAGTAATGACATTTTTTCATGTTTCAACATAGTCCTTTACTTTCAGAATGCATCTCTCCCATCCGTTTAATTAATTTTTTATTACCGTTCACGTTCTCGTAGAATGAACGAGGGTAGGTACGAATTCAAAGAGGCTAGTGAGTGTAGGTGCCGGGGATGAGCATGGGTTTCAAATTCATCGGCGACCTCATTGCACTTCATGGAAGATACCCTCTCATAGGCAAGGATAACACCAACAGTTTGGTGTTAAGAGTGTCGGCAAGGCCGTAAACTCACTTAAAACCAAGCTCCCCAGCGAATTTAGTGAGGCCAGTACGAGGCCGCGGGGCCTCGTACTGGCCTCACTAAAATCGAGCACAAGTTCAACTGGCTTCAATGTTAAGGTAAACTTAACATTTGGAGAGATGCATTCTGAAGGGGGTGAGAGATGGTTAACAATTGCAAATAATTTTGTAATTTCGTCTCTTGCATTTAAAAAAAAAAAATAAAAATAAATGATCGAGAAAGGCCCGTTTATATTTGACCGACCCCCGTAACTGCTTATAAACCCAATATATTATTATGTATGTGTGATAGCTTGATTTTGATTTTCCTTTTTTCTCAATTTTCACATTTAATATCATCCCTAAAAATATCGAGATAGTCGACTTGGGTATGTGAGTTGACTAGCCAGGGATTATCTGTTTAAATTCTTGGTTTTGTTCAGTTATTTATTCAGACAGTTTTAGTCTGTTTTTCTGAGTCTGCTTCTATTAGTATATAAATTCTCCAATTCAGCGCATTGATTGGAGTCACACACACTAAGGGCTCATTCACACTAGGATTCCGGAATGCGATTCACGAATGCGATACGTGTATGAGATTCAAAAAAGTATCAAGATTCAGTATCTCGGCGGCTTCTTCCCCCTAATTTTCCTAGAATGCTCCCACTTGTTCCGACCTTTGAAATACCTCCATCGACATTGTCAGTTCAGCTTCTGTTTTATTTCAATTTAAAAATGGGCGAGACAGAAGTTTTAGCAGTGTGGTATTTGACTAGGAAAGCTAAGAAATATAGATGAAGATGCTTTAATATAAATTAAAACAATTCCAATAATATCTCAATAATATTACTTCCAGGAGCTTTCTTAACAAGCCTTTTTAAAAAAAAAAACTCATTTTTTTTCTTTTATACAGGTCACTATTGCTGATGACTTATTTTCTTATATTAAAATATAATACATATAAGCATATAATCGATTCGTGAATCGCATTCCGGAATTTCTAGTGTGAATGAGGCCTAAGAGATCGATCAATTCCATTGTTTAAAATAAAGAAATACCGTAGGACATTAGAAAGTCTAATTAAAATTCATAGAACGATCAAATTGAATAATAGAAAATAAATAAAAAGAAACAAGGAATTTATTTTATTTAAAAATTAACAAAAAAAGAGAAAAAGTAAATAAAAACGATGTTATATGAAATTATTAATTCCATTGAAAATTTTGCTATCTCATTAATAATGCAACCGATTAGTAAGAACAAATAATTAATAATCATAAGCAAATATTTCTAGGTATAAAAAAATTAATAGTTTTTTTTTTTTTAGGTTTGATGTATATTTTATACTTAATATTTATGAGACGTATTAATATAACTAATGGGGTTTATTCAAAGGGGTCCTCTACCTTCACGCGGATAAAGTATACGCGTAGCTGGTTGAAAAGAATTAATATTTCATGAAGTGCGCATAAATCTTTTTATTGTATGAAGATGGAATGAAAAGAATAAAATTTTAAAATCTATGAAATTATCGTAGGGAACCATAAAAATTGATTTAAAATGATTTTTTATGGTTATCAAATGGCAGGTGGGATGATATTATTTTTTTCTCCTTCTATTCTAAAAGGAATTTATTAATTTTTATTTAATTGACTGTGAGATATTAAATGTGGAATAGAATCAGCTTGAATTTTTCTTTTTTTATGGTAGTCGACCGTTAGGTTTGGAAAAAAGGTAGACCAAAAAGCTGGTAAATACATTTGTGGATACCGTCCAGACTTAACTGTTTCTGTCTCAACGGATAAGTTTTTTTTAAAATTAAATGTGTTACATCAAATAAAACAGATTTGAAGACATGCTATTAATAAAACTATCTTTTGTTAAGGTTGAAAAAAATCATTTTTTGAGTTTTCGTTTAATCATTTAGTATTTGCGATCGATGCCATGAGAGAACCAACGACGAAAAAACGTTGGCTTGTTTTGTTAGTAATAAAAGTGTAACAATTAATTGGTTAAGAACTTTTTAAAAAAATATAGTTTTACATACTATAAACATTATTGTTGTTCGTTCAATTGGAAGCGAATTGTCTGCGAAAAATATAGATCTTCAGGAGGAGACCGCGTCATAGATTTTGTAGCTCTCGACGTTTCGAAGTTATTACAAGGATTATTATTCTTAAGTGAGTTGCTGAAGTCAGGTTGGCTCACCTAATTAACTGTTTATATCTGTCTAAGGTTGCATCCGAAGACTTGGCCCTGAATTAAATAAACTGAAGTATAGTGATGGCATTTACTGGATATGTTGCAATAACATCACCTGATGTGATGGAGTCATCCGCAGTGTGAAATACCTGTTGTCTTGTTGCTGAGTTGATCAGGGACGGGATCTAGATTTATTTTACTCTGGCCGTAGAAACCTACCCTGTAGAACGTTTACCTCTGACTAAGATGTGAAAGAAAATTGAGCTTTTTTCGATCTACAAGACTATTTCCTATGTTGGCAATTGCATGTTGCTGGGGATTTTTGACTGGTCTACACCAGTCCAATATGGCAGTAATATTGGCGTGTTGATGTCGTTTTTTGCTAATTAACAAGAAAATGTTGGCAAACTTGTTGCCGGCGATTGTTATTCGGTGCCTGCTCTAAACCAGACCAAGATGGTAAGAAAGTTGTTGTGATACTGTACTAGACTTTTTATTTTAAGTTTAGATAGTTCATATATTTTACTTTCAAATTAAACTTTTTTTTTAACTAAAAAGTATTTTAATATAAACTCCTTAGTATTAATATGTAGGTTGTGAAGTGTTTTAGGATCCAGTTAATATTGGTTGGCTTGAGAGACATCCCGGTCCCTTTGTATTATCCTCTCCCACGGAGGTTTAAAACAAGGCTACCCCGACGTTTCCCTCGAAATGAAAATACCTTACACCCTATTATTTTCACTTGAGGACAACGCCTAGAAAGTTGGTGGTAGTCGTGTAATTTCAGAGGCTTTTCTACGACCTTCCCTTCTCTGACAATTTCCCCTCATCTGTCATTTGAAAGGAGTATAACAGGCTGCATAAATAGTTGGACGAACTATTTAAAGCTAAACAATTTGAAACCACATCTGTAAAGCAGAGAGAATCTGTTATTACTCCGAGTTCCGTGTCTGCACTCTCGCTATTATCTTTCCGAGAGAAGAGTGAATCAAAAGTTTATCTCCTATTTAACCTTGGCGTTCTTGGATTCGTAATTAAAATTCGCACATTACATTTAATCTTCAGCTCTGCCATAGATTAAAACTTAACAATCTTCTGCAATAAAGAATCTTCTCCAAGTCTTGGAATTTATAGTGAAATTTAAACATTTAAAGGCTTACCGTCTTTTTATCTGCGAAGTAATAAACATTTAAACAATCACACTGTTTATTATCACTTTTATATATTATCACTGTTTATAATTATGCTGAATGCTAAAAATTAAAACCAAAGTACTGACCATTTCGTTTATGCCCGCAAAATTATTTTGATAGAGCTAGAATTATTTTTTATTGATTTCGAACTATCGATGGCACATATGTATTTAAGTTCAGGTATTTAACGTATGTATTATAAAACTTACTTTACTTAACCTAATATTTATATGCTTGTATAAAAAAAATTATTCAAAATCTCGCCCGTGTTAAATATATGAAAAACTCACTTCAAACCAACTATTTGACTAATTTCACGTAACGCAACGCCTGCCTCTGAACTAAGTCAAAATTTATCATATTGAGTTCATAATTACTTAGCCCAATATTTTCCATTTATTAGTTTTCGTATGGACATTTAATATTATTATTGAACATTTCATCGAAATTTATCGTAAAAATAACTTCTCCTGGGCGGGGGATCGATCCGGGCTCTCTCCGTCCACGTTTTAAGCTATTTTCTCAGAGCTAAATTTTTCCCGGGTAAACGGCTTATTTTTTAAGGTTTTTTTCTGAGTTTTTGTGGGTTAGCGCTCCCAAATGTGGAGCTAAAATTCATTTATCGATTTTCCTTGGGTATGATTTTTCTGAACATTTATGCCAAATTTCGTCAAAATCGGCCAATTGTTTAGATTCCTGGCGTCTGCACAGACGACAGATGACATACAGACAGTTTAAAAACTACTTTTTTAAACTTAGAGGGCCTTAAAACGTGTAAATCCATGAAAATCTCAAAATCGAATTTTTGCGCCATCGCAATCTTCCTCTTTATATGAAAAAGTAAAAAAACTCTTTGAAATCACACTATCTTTGAAATAAATCAAATGTTGCAATTAGAAATTTATACATTCTTGTTTTACATGGTCGAAAATATCTGAAGATAAAGTAGACTGATGATCTATGATATCCCACAAACAAATAGAAAACAAAGAAATATTCCTACGAAAATACTTGCGAGGAAAATGTTGACGTAATGTATGCCAGACTGATAATAATTTTGTTGTTTCCTAAAGGTAGTAAAACAACTATGAAGGAACACAAAATCCAGCATTTTCCATTATTAATCCACCCCGAAATTAAACCCCTTGTTCGGCTTTTATTACCTACACAAAATAATCTAGTCGAGGGATATGTATTGACATGTCCTCTTTACTAAGAAATTTACTGCTGTTATCAAGACAATTGTATTTCAGATGAACAAAGGATGTTAATAAACCTAAATCGATCTCCCCCTCTTCTTGGTTTATTATCATTGTGTGTGGATTTGGTGATAATATTTAGAGAACATGACGGAACAATCGTGACAATTCTACTAGAAATGTACATATTATTATTGTAAGTACAGAATGGAATAATGCTTAATTACTCGAGATGTATAAATGACTATGTAATTTAATTAGATATTCAGCTGCTCAGTTCTACTTACAAGACAAAAAGACAATGGCTTTGATTGAATTTAATTAAGGCGGCTTCAATAAGTGATGGCACAGGGTTTTGTTTAATATTTCAACACCTTCCTTCCATACGTCACGTCACAGAAATTATTTTGATTTAAAAAGGCAAATATAGTATAGGTATAATATATGTATCTTATGAAGAAGTGATATTGCTGAATAGCTTCTTCTACAAGTTCTATGTTGTAATAATAGAATATGTATTTATTTTATATTCATAAGAATATAAAATTGCACACATCCCTGTCACAGACTTTCACAATTCCTCCTCCCCCAGCTCCCCTAGACTCTAGAACGAATTATAGAAACCATTTTTGGCAACATGCACATCTTAAAAACTAAACTAGTTCTAGTTAATGAAATTGTGATGATACATTATAATTACATTGCTAATCCTATGTTAATTTCATGAATTATATAAATTTTTAGGACAACATTTTATATTGAATACAAATAAAATGTGAACCCGCTAGAAATCGAAACAGATCCATGTTAATTATTTTTAATAAAAGCTATATCCTCAAAAGTATACTTATCTGATTTTTGTGAAATGATGGTTTATCGAAAGTAGCCTACAGGTGGACCCATCTTCATTTTAATGTCTATGTATAATCAATATTGCTAAATTTATGAAATTTTTGGTAGCTTTAAAAGATTAAAGTCCAGTCATGCACAATGGCTTAATGAGCGAATTTTCAAAGAAATCTGCGTATTACTGGCTTATGATAATATAGAAACATTTTGGTTTAGAATTTGGATGGGTGAAAAAATAATTTATGGGTACATACGGGTACGAGGTACAAAAGTCAAAAACGTATTTACCCTTCAAGATGCACATTGTTGGAAAGCTCTTTAAGAGTACAGTAATTGTTGTTATGTACAATTTTATCATATTTTCATATAAAAGGGGGGTAAAATGGGAAAAACGCGATCATCCTAAGGGGAGATATCGTCTGGAGTGACACGTATATACTTACATATATACATACATATATGCATACATACATAAAAAAGTGTTAAAATTTAGGAATCGATTCAGAATGGCCTAAAACGGATTTCCAGGTAAATTTTTTTAAAAAAGTCGCATTACAAAAATTTTGAAGTCATTGTGCAATAGCTTAATTTCTTCGAAAATTCGCTAAAATAAATTGTTTAACTGTTTAGTTATTGGTCTTTAATTTTATCTCTAATTTTCATTTAATAACGTTACCCTCTACATATAAAGCTGTTTTGATGGGATGGCAATTATTTGGATATGTGGATATGAAATTATTTAGACAAATTCCTCGTATTGTATTGTTTATTATTCATCATTATAAAGATGAAGTGCTTGCATTGTTAATCATTGATTATTATAATGATGAAAAGCTCGCATTGTTAATCATTGATTATTATAAAGATGAAATGCTCGCATTGTTAATCATTGATTATTATAAAGATGAAAAGCTCGCATTGTTAATCATTGATTATTATAAAGATGAAAAGCTCGCATTGTTAATCATTGATTATTATAAAGATGAAATGCTCGCATTGTTAATCATTCGTCTGTATAAAGATGAAGTTAGCGCATTGTATTAGCCGTGACAATAATAATCAGGAGTCCAGATAGTAGTATAGCTGAAGAACTAAAGTTTACCTACTTCCGTTTCCATTTGAATAAAGCTATACTAATATTGAAGAAGTTGGCTGGGTAAAAGTCTGCACAATTAACAAAAGATCTTTTTAAAATAGCAGGAATATTCAAATATCAACTTTTTTTATTTACTTATATTTTTAATATAATCAAATAATAAGGAAACGGCATAAATTTAACGTAACCACTCCAATGCTATTATCGCCAAACCTTCAACTTAAAATCCTTTTTATATACAAAATAGCATCCTTATTCTACCTTTTTCTACATTATTAGATTCACAGTATAATTTATTACAGCTGATATTTGCTTCAAAACTGATAAAGGTATTTGAAAGGTCAATTATCGTCTCAAGTATCTGGAAACAACATGGTTTGAAGTGGGATATTCTTTTCCCTACTCTAAGATTCTTGTTTCTAGATAGGGAGGAACAAGATAGGGAGATCAAGTTGAACAAAAAAAAAAGAAAAAAAAAAAGAGAAAAATCCTTCTTTTTATTCTTTTGGCTGGGATTTTTGTTCACAGAAGAAGATTTGCGCTTATTTAAGCATCTCAAAAGAGGCAGATTTTTTTTGAGATAGCGATAATTGGGGTAAATATGGGTACTTAAAATATTGTAATTCTACTCAATAAATGACCATTTAACAAGATTTTGCTGTTGGTTTTAGCGAAAATAATAACAGTTATCAATATAAATAATCTTCTACGTACTTATAACTTGTTTTGATTTTTATTTTATCAAGGTTATTTAAAAGAAAAATACAATACTTTTACACTAAGTATAGTATCTAATAAATTTTTATGATTGATAATTTAATTTAATAATGTATTTTCATCTTTATAGTCAGTGTAAAAATCCATATATTATATATATAATCCATAAATATATATTATNGAGTTGATTTGAGACCACAACAGGGATGTAGGCCCTGAGAATTGATGGAGTAATGGAGGATTACAATTAAACATTGTGCACTTTAGTGGTGAGAACATCTCTCAGTAGCTGTTCTTGGAAAAAGAAGTTAACATGACTTAGGAAGGAAAAGCCAACTTCGACAGGAATGATGCAAAGACCAAGACTTGAAAAGTTACTTAAACTCATAAACGCAATTAAATTGCACTAAAACATTATAAGATGTCTTGAGCCGCTATAAAGACACTAAATTAATTATATATTAAAATAATAAATTAAATGGTATTTTTTTTATATTTAAAAATTTCAGACGGTTCTGTGCTTCTGTAATTGAAACTGGGATTTCAAAATATTTGGAAATCTGTCAGTCCATCAGTATTGACCTTACTCAATCAAGAAATATCAATATTTTGGCCTGATTTTCATTTTGATTGACTGTGCAATGCCTCCTTAATAAGGATCAACACATCAGTCACTCCTTTATTCTTCTTATAAACCATTTATTGAACTTAACTATCAAAACAATATTTAATTCAATAATTGTTTTAATTATTGACTAGGGGACTCTGCCCCCTACTCGCTTTACTCTTCAACCCCTGAAAAGCGGCCGCTGCCACGTTGAGGCACTCTAAAGTGAAGCATTAAAATTGATCTCATGTTTCTTTTCAATGTTGACAATGGTTTTTCCCTAATGGAAATCTCAAGAGTTACCTCAACAAAGATGTCCATGAAAGCAAATTACCTTGCACGTTTGAAGTGGGTGTGAAACGTGTCCCCCCCCCCCCCCCCTCTATCTCGCTTATGTGAAGTGCAAAAAATCCGAAAACATTCCTGAACATTCTTCGACCAAAAGTAAAGATACCACTATTTGGAAGTTTCGATTTTTTTTTATTGGCAAAATACGTTTTTTTAGAATTATTTTTTTTAATTTTTTTTTTTTTTAGAATTATGGCTTTTCAATGTATTTATATGTTTACAGTCCGGTTTAGTGGCAATAAAATACATCATCATAAGTTTGTTTATGTTTTTTGAGAATAGCAGACCTATAATATATTTCAAAGTAGGCTTTTTAGCATTTTAAAAACACCATAAATAGGGTACTACTTAACTATATAGTGTGGCCTACAGACCCTCGTTGTGTGCTGACCAGCACACACTTCACCTGTTTATTTTATGCTTTTTCTTATCAATTTTGCCAGCTTCTCAAACTACCAACCGTAAGAAATTTCCCTCGCACTTTAGCAAATTGAGGGCTTGCTTTATTTTTCATTACGGTAATTACAAAAAAAAACATTGGACAGTTTTTAAAGTCGTGCATACACCATCCGTACATCAGTAAAGAATTTATAAAAACTTATTTTATTTAAGATTAAACTGTCACCTGTGAATAAACATTAAAAATCTTAAGAAATATGTTTTACATTAAGCATGTAAAATTGTATTATATTTGAATTTTCAATTATCTATATTTTAATAAATATGACAATAATCTTTTTTTTCTGAGATTTGTTAATTATAGTGATTTTAAGCTAAAACAGAGAAAAACTGGGAAGATAGGGACCATCCTGGTGAAATAATACATTGGGACAGAATTATTGTCCCTAGTTAGAGAATCAGCCATAAATGTTAACGAATCACTGATTCGCTCTTACTATCTTTTACTTTGCTATAAAAAACTAATTATTATTTTACAGTTTTGTTATTTATCTCATAGACTCAATATTTACTTTAAACCCATGTAGCCATTTTTCGGTTGCTAATATAAGACGCCAGGAAGTCATGTGCCACACTAATTGTCAGACTTTTTCTACGAAATGTTACAACGTTAATGTATCAAGGTAATTTATTCTTCGAAGAGAAGACGTCGTCTTAATTCTTCTTACTCTGCAATCCGTTTTATCCTTAAATTTACTAATTAAAATGTATTATTAGATAAAAAGTTGTAAGATTTATAAGATGATGCTAATTCTAGAGAAGGTGATGTAGGAGTGAATTTTAAAGTAATAATTGGGTTAAAATTTACTGCTAAAACTTACAATTTCTTAAGCTTAGTAGAGCTGAAAGGGATTTTTCTTTGCTCTCGAACAAAATTTAAAGTTTCTATGCTCAATTTGTTCTAAAAAAGATGTTAGTTTATCCTAGTGGAATTTTTGACTTTACCCAATAACACTGATTTCTCTATAAGGGCCTTTTCGATTTAGGATATCTCTCTCAAATCCCCTGCCGAATCCATTTAATTGCAAAAGCCCTTTCCCTTAAATTGAAACCTACCCCTGGTTCGATCTAAAATCCCCTTCCTCTAGACTTGAAAGTCCAAACCAATGGATTCTCAGATTTAATTGAAATTTGGGAGCCTCCTGTCTCCGAGCATCTCATCATGGTCTTGGGCCCCCTCAACGGCATTTTCTCGAATTTGACTTTGGAAGCGGCTGAATGCAAATGGGTTTTAGAATCCGGTGACGCTCTTACTTGGTCCCTAAAGTCACTGATCTATTTATCCCAGCTCATTGCGGTTTGAGGATTAAGGATAGACAACTCGTATATTGAGGAGTATCACCCTCGATCGAATCCTCTCTCCAGTATTTAGACTTCCAATACAATTAATGAACTCTTAAGATAACTAACTCAAATTAGAGAGTCAGGTTTAAAACTATTCCTTAACTTTTTAAATACCCTTCTATTTTTATCACTAATATATAAATAATTCTCCGTGGCTGATTGGACCTGCCAAACTACGGCTTTATGTAAATGTTCACACTGTATGAGAGATATCATATTACGATGATCATATGCTGATCGGCGTGCGAATCAGCCATATGACATGAATATCACTACACTTAAGTAGCTGTATCTACTCATTTCTTCAACTATGCTGGTTAATCAAACCCGGGCCTCTCCATCACTAAAAGGTAAAGGTAGGAAAGGGGTGCGAACCACTTCGGAACGAAACAAATTCGGTGTGATTAACAGCGAGCCATTTAAATCAAAGTGCCTAGGCCTGGGATCGAACCCGACTTGACCCCTAAATTGATTCATTGAAGTCCAACTAAATTGATTCATTGAAGTCCAAGCAGAAGCGTCCAGTTCCTTGTTCATGGTTACTCTGAATCCCTTCGTCAACTGTAAGTGGTTCAATAGTTACTTTCGATTTAAATTCGTATTAAAACATTTCCATTATAGCTAAAGAAATTGTAAAACTGTTTTAAATATTCTTATATCATATCTGTAGAATTAAATATTGTTTCCTTCGAGATTTAGTTGGCTTTGACTTAGTATGAATGATTCAAGCTTACTACGTGATTTAAATTTATCTCATATATAAAAAGAAAAAAAATTGTATTGCTGGGACTTGGATATTTTAATGGATTTACACGTTTGAAGATCCCTGAGTCCAAAAAAGGTGGTTTTTAAAAATGTCTGTCCATGAAGATGAGATACAGTTAAGCCGATTTGAATTACATTTAGCGTACCTGTTAAGAAGCATTGTAGAAACTGGCGAAATCGAAAAATGAATTAATTATAGATTCATATTTAGGGGGTTAAAACTCAAAATAAACTATATATATATAT
>KZ651380.1:518640-532049 GCA_001010745.2 Gerris buenoi
CTTCAAAAATATATTTAAAAATAAAAATAAAAATTCCTTTAAGACGTCTAATAATTTTTTTAGTTATTAAAAAAATATATAAAATAAATAATAGAAAATAAAATTATATTCAATATGTTTGTTGAAAACCTAAATTTTATTTTATTGTGCAGGTGTATTAGTGTTTCTTAAATAATAATAATAATAATAATAATAATGGTTTATAAATATAATATTCCTACACTATATGTATGTATGCAAGGAGAAAGATAGAGAGTGAGACTTAAAATAATTTATTTTGATATTTTTATGGTGACAAATTTTAAGATCCCTGCAGTCAATTAAGTGACAATTTCGTTGAAATTAGGCATTTATGTTTAAAAAAAATTTTTTAAGAAAAATCATACCCTGAGGAGTAAAATAGCTAAATGTGGAAGAGCTATCCCTAAAAAAGTTGTGCCAAAAAAATTCTAAAAAAATTAAACTGAAGTTTTGATTAAAACAATGTAATTTAAAATTACAAATTACAAAAACCCTATATGGGTTTTTGAGGTAAATTCTCTATTCCGAGATTTCAATAAAAATGAATTTTTCCCTGCTGAAATCAAAAGCAACTGTTGATCACAGTGAATATGTTTAATAATAAATTAATTGAATCAGATATTATGAAATTTAATATCAGTATGACTATATGTATATGTCATATGTATAATTGTATATGAGGAAGTTTAGTTCGAGTTGTCCGGAGAAATATTTTTTAAATTGGTTTTTCTCGATTTTCTGTTAGTAGTCCTATTTTTTTTTTTTTTTTTTTTTTCATTTAGGTATTTATTTATTTTTTTTCAATATTCCTCGATCAAGCAACATTAAGTTAATACAGGACCGCAAAATTAGCAATTTTACACATCAATTGTTTATTAATAATGTTTTACCTCTCTATAGAAATCTATCCCAGTTACAAACGCTCTACCTAATCAAAATTCTATAAATAAATATACATGTGAGGTGTAGTGTGAACACTGCTGCTTATAGACGAAAAAGTTTTTGGGTCGATCTCAGTTGAATAAATAAACCTATGGTGTAGTGTTTAGCGCTGCTGCTTACAGATCAAAAGGGGTTGTTCGACTTTTGAGAAATAATAAAACTTAATCCTGGGCATGTACATTTTATAAAATTAAAATACCACTTAATTTGATGATGACCAATTGCAATGATGGAAAACCAAACTGCAGTTTATTTAAGTTGTATATTATACGAGTTATATTTAGCACTAAAAGCCTTTTTTTCCAATAAAGATTGATCTGACGACATTGCATTTAATTTACTGCTTCTTGATTTAACTAATAATTATGTATTTATTTTTTAATATAAGTTTAGATAATGTTTTTTCTATTCGTTAAGTAGTTCCCTGTTTCTTTAATTTTTCCTAGAACTAGTTTTTTTTAAAACTTTAAGGCGCCAACTTTTTGCTACTTTTCTTTGTTTAATTAAAAAAAAAATCCTCCTTTAATCTTAGACAGTCTTTTTTTAAATTAAATAAAAAGGCCAAGCTTTTAATAATCATTTGCTTCTCTTTATTTATTTATTTTTCTTCGAGTAATCTTTTTAAATGAGCCGCACATCACGCCGGCGGTCTCTCTAATAAAATAAATATATGAGGGTTCATAAAGCGAAAAAAAAAATTAGTTAAGTAGCTTTTTTATTTTGATATTCTGGCAAAGCTACAATTTTTAGTTAAAAAGAACGATATCGAGCAGGAAGGAGTAGAAGTGGAGACGGTGCTAGGGTCATCCGTGACGTCATAACCCCCACCATCTACCATGGGGGTCCCATATGTTGGATTCAGACGTTTCGTCTGTTTTTTGCTCTTTGTTTGTTTCGCTTTAGTCCGATTTTTTTGCACTCGTCGTAAGTGAGGTTATATTTTTTTGGCATCATATTGGCGGCTAGGTTGGCAGAATACCAACTACAGTTCGAGAGAGACAATTTTTTTTATTCTCCTACTCGTTCACTTGCATCGGTAAAACTCTCGTGGGGGTGAGTGGGGTAGTACATCCGCCACCAATATACACTTGTAAGTTTATTTTTATAACGGGATACGAGACGACATATGACCGAGGGATCAAAACCTAATATAATATAATTATAAATTACATATAGCTCGTAAGTGCATTTATCATCACCATGAATATAAAAACATATATATCAACCTTAAATATAATGTTACTATTGCTTCTTGCAGTTGGTAGATATGGATGATCGGTGTTAATTATCTCTATATATTATGTACATTATATTTAATGTTTTGACACGTATACTTTCACTCTAAATATACACATGCTTGACATATGTGATAATGGTTTAATATATATAGTATTATCTATTTAAACATTTTTTCTTCACACAAGAAACAAGAATATAATAAATATAAATCACATACTTTTAAAAATATATGCGGCACAGCTTCTAACATAAAGTATTGGTAACGTCTTTGTGGAGGGTCTTTATGATGTTGCACAAAACGCAACATAAATCGTATTGCATGTTATGTGACACGTAAAGAGTATCATGTTACATGATACTGAAAAAACTCGTCTAAGGCAATTTATTCAGGTTAAACAAAACAAACAAACAAGAGAAAATAACTAAGGAACCCGTATTTATTTCTAATCGTAAGTGCAACGTATTGCTATAAACTTTTATTAGGGGTTTGTTTTTAGAAATAAAAAATATTTCTAGAGTTATATATTGCGGTGTCTGTAACAACTACTATCCTCTGTTTTTAACCAGGAGTCCCCTTTTAACCCTCATTATAAATTAAAGTTACGAAACTGCTTTATTGTATTGTGTCAAATGACGATTTACCTCTAAATTTTTCAATTATGTACTTCTATAATTCTTTCTTTGGAATTTTTAAATACATGAATACTGATAAAGTTGCGATCACATTCTTACGTTGTAACGTAATAATATTTCGGAAATTTATTCTTTAATTTACCATTTTGAAACTAAAAGGATTATTTCCTACGGTGACTCCATAATGATATCTAACTTGAAGAATCTTGCAGGGTTAGTGCAGAAGAATGAAGTCTGTTAAATGATAATATTGCTTCATGGAGTATTTATCAACGGATATTGTGAAGATAAATCGAATTTTCGTGTAACTCATCCGTATAACTTAACCAATGAGAATATTTCTGTTTATGGCCATGCTTAAGTCTGATGCTTATAAGTTTTTCTGGCATATATAACCATCAACAGAGCAAACATCTAAATATGATTGAAGAATTAATTTTGTATGGTATGTGTTTTAATTCCTTAAAGAAAAATCAAACCACCTTGCTTTTAATTTTTTTACGAGGTAATGTAACTCAATAATCGATTTCTAGAAAAAATTGCTAACAACATGAGATGAAAATTCTTTAGGGTTTCTTCTTGTGGGATGAGTATTAAACAACTCTAACCTTGCATTTTATATTGACGAATAACATTTGAAGACTGATTTTCCTCCTGTTTTTACCCCTTCATTGGAAATAAAATTGCCTCAACTCAGTTAAATAATTCATTAACATCTTTATATGAATTATTTTATATAAAAATCATTAATTTGTACTTAAACTTATAATCATTGCTTACATAAATTAAACGTATTTAAAATGTTAATGTGCACCTTTATTCTAACAGCCTATAGTGAGCCTTATATGTTCAGAAATATTGAATTAATATTAAAATTGATTAATTATTCTGGGCTTAATCTTCTAGATTATTGATTTGATTTATATTTGAAATCTAGATCTAGGTTCTAAGCTGCATTGAATTATTTTTAAATTGAGGTGTGGATTTATAATCTGTATAGTTTAGTTTATATGTGTAACTAAGTCATACATTTAATACTAAATACAGGGTGGACCACGGTAAACTGACGATTTATTTTTTTAGCCGATTGCTTGCCTTTTTTGTGACCATACCGTGATTCATTTTCATACCGTGATGCCAGTAAGTTCATAAAGTTAAGTGAACGTGCTCCAAAGGATCTCTGCCGATGTCTCTTACATCTTCACGAATTACTTTCTTCGATTCGCCTAGTGTTCAAGGTTTGTTCGAATAAACATGTGACTTGATATGTCCCTAGTAAAAGAAGTTACGAATCTTTTTGTTTATGTTATTATGGTTCCGCACTTGTTCGAAGGTTGTTGGTCTATTTGTGCATAGTGTTACAACTTGGAATAGTTCCATGTTCTATGGCGTCCAATTTCCAAATTTACGTCGGAACTCTCGCTAAACAATTATCACCGATTTACCACTTTACAATTGCGACTTGCGTAAAAACGCGATGTTCCCCCCCCCCCCCCACGAACCATTGTGTATAATAAATGGCCCATTCGGTTTGTCTCTCGTCCCCACTCCTTCTACCTGTCCAATGCTACCATTACCTAAAACGTCAATTTCCCGTAGACCTCCCAGTTTAATATTAATATCTATCTCAGCATATTATGTCATAGATAAAATAAAAGCCAGTAAAGTGTTTGCAAGCTTTACTGAAAACATTTAAGACTGTTATCTCTGGCAAGGTTGTTCCTAACTTTTCAATTCTTTTTGCTTTTATTCCCTCCGTGAGTCCTTTTATCCCCTTTCATCAGACTGTATCTCTTTCCAAATTCTTTTGAATTCCTCTCCAGAGTTTGTCGGACTACATTGATCACCGCGATGCAGCGTCCATCAAAATCATTTATAGCTAATTTTATAAATTTCTTTAATAAATTAATCAAATTAGATATCATGATACTTAAATCCATTATCACTACGCATACAAGAAGGTTTTGTATCTTTATATTTTAAGAATATAAACTAATCTTATTACAGTAGCAGTTATTATTATTACATTATTTTCAAGTCAGTGTTTAGATAAGGCAGTCTTGTATATTTTAAGTCGCAAATTATGTTAACTTTTTTTTATACCCCGTTAAATCATACGCTAAACCGTAGGGGGTGAAATCCTACCGGCATTACGGTAAATGAACCTTGAATAATGAACTTTACCTTACATTCACAAAAAACCGTCATTCTTTGGATAAAAAAAACTGTCTCCCTAGAATTTTTTTTTTTGTGTTTAAGCGGTCGCTTATTGTGTTCACAGCGTGCCGAGCCTATGTGTTTAACTTTTTTTTGTGTGGTCGGGTCTCCATATTTTACAGGTCACAGGTTGCACACCTGGGGGAGAAAACGGTTCTATCTTTTTTGTGCGTGTTGTAAAGGGTACCATCATGACAATATTAAACAAACTTGAAAGATTATTCATAGAGTTTAGGATCTAATTCGAATTATTTTTTTCTTATCGCTCTATAAAATTAGTTATTATAGATATTACACCAATATTACGATTTATTTAGTTGAGCTAAAAAAAAAAAAATAATAATAAAAAATAAAAAAGTATCTTCAATGTCCATGAAATTAATCCTAGTCTAAGTTTTTAAACTTTTTTTAAATATATTTTTCTAAGGATTCAAAGCTGTGCATTAAATGGTGTATATAAACTGGTCACACGTTTTTATTTATCCTTTTTTAACATACATGGAAACATGAATGTTAATTTATTTTCTTTCACTTTGTGTGTTATAACTTTATAATTTACCTTGTTAACACATACTTTAAAAACATGTTGTATTGACTACAACATGTTACGATTGAATGATTGTACGATTGAAATACAATCGTAATTTTTTCTTATTTATAAATTTATGATAATTTTACCAATACGATTACCTTTATAATGTGTACTGATACGATCACGTACCATCAACGCGATACAAATGTTCCTCCTGCAGATAGTCCTAGAATAATTTCAACCGCCTGGGCATTTTAAATACTGCTGAATTGAAAATTTTATTAGTAAATAAAAAAAAAAAAAAAATAAAATCTGACTTTTTCACAACAAAAGGGGGAAACAAATAAATAAAGGGTTTGTAAAAGCATTATGTCAATAAATTTTCTAATAGACCATGTGTCACGCTAATATAATATAATATANAAATTTAAGGGCGCTACCCCCAAAAACTTTGAAAAAACACGAAAATATCTGTACACTAATTCGTGAAGGCTAAAATTTGCGATAGTTGGCATACGATTTTGATAACTTTAAATGACTGTCCCAATAAATCTTATAATTAGTGTTATTCACTAAATAATAGTTCAATAATTTTTAAACAAATAATATACATTGCTTCACATTGGAGTATTCAATCTACATATTTTTAACATAGCAGATAATTTATTTTCAAATCTCATCTGTTTTTTTTTCAGAAGAAAAATCCTATAAAATTCGTAATTTTATATATTTTTTCGTTTTATTTTTATTTCTTCAATGTCAAATCTAAATCTGTTTGAATTTATGAAAGACCTATTCATTGAATTTCTATAGCCCGTAGATTTTTCTGTATTTATATAAACGTTTTTTAAATAATTCTGTATTTTTAAAAAGTTATATTTTCGAATGAAAAACATTTTTTTTTCAAGATAATTTTATATGTGAATTTTTTTTAAATTGAATTTTATTTTTTTATATATTTGTGTCCCTAGTAGTTACGTGCATGTTTATTTAGGCGGATGTTATTGAATATATTTTCAGTTCATTCAGCCGATATTTATTTTTAAAAAAACTGATTCTTCGTATATTATTTTTATTACTTTATTTATTTGTCAAGTTATACCAGAGTAATAAAATATTAATAAATGTTGTAATTTCGTGAGCTAGTTCATGCGTCTTTAACAGTATACAAATAAAGTAAATAATATGTATTAATAAATTCAGCAGATATAAGGAAAATCCCAAAATTTAGCCTCGGGGTATAATTTTTCTGAACGTTTAGTTACGAAATAATATGAATTTGCTCTCAATATAAATATAATATTATGTACTACATATTATGTGAGATAGTAAAAAAATGTGATGAGATATAAACTGAATTAGAAAACTAAAATTTATATAATTGTTGTAAATGATTGGGTTTATTTGTTTATCTAACTCCATATGAATAAAGTAAATTTAATTAGGTATTTAATGTTGAATGAAATTCAATAAACAAAACTGATCAGTTTATTGACAAGAAAATCTCAGTTTTTAATACTTATTACAGAGTGGTTCTACTACAAAATAATTGTGAAAATGAAATCAAAATAATAAATGATTTTGATGGGTGGTAGGAAACAATTAACGCTCAATATTTTTAAAAGTACTCATTCGTGTTTAAGAAATTTGGATGGTTTGTCGAAATAAGCTAACAGATGGACTTATACCAATTTCAAGCGTCTGCGCACATTAAATAAAGCTAAATTGATGCATTCATGCGTGTAAAGATATTACTTAATCAATGCTGTTTTATTTTAGTGTGTGCTCCTCTTTTAGGTTAGGCTTTTTTTTACTTTCTCATATAAAGAGAAACTACTGTGATAGCGCGAAAATTCGATTTTGAGATTTTGATGGATTTACACGTTTCGGGGTCCCCCCCTTAGTTTAAAAAAGTGGTTTTTAAAAAATGTCTGTCCGTCGTCTGTCTGTCGTCTGTCCGTCGTCTGTCGTCTGTCGTCTGTGCAGACGCCTGGAGCCTAAACTACTGGGCCGATTTTGACGAAATTTGGCATACACGTTCAGAAAAATCATACCCCGAGGCGAAATCGAGAAATGAATTTTAACTCTAAATTTAAGGGCGCTACCCCCAAAAACTTTGAAAAAACACGAAAAAAATTGATTTCTCGAAAACGGTTCCGACGATTTTGATTAAAAAATTCTAAAATGTAGTAAATTGTATGTAACTAAAAATCGTCTGTGCAGACAACTAGAGCCTAAACTACTGGGCCGATTTTGACGAAATTTGGCATACATATTTAGAAAAATCATATCCCGAGGCGAAATCGAGAAATGAATTTTAACTCCAAATTTGAGGGTGCTACCCCCAAAAACTTTAAAAAGACATGAAAAAAAAAAAAAAAAATTCTAGTAAACGGTTCCGACGATTTTTATTAAAAAATTCTAAAACGTAGTCAATTTAAATACGAATCTAATGGTATAAGCCGTTTTCCCGGGAAAAATCTAGTTCCTGAGAAAATAGCTTAAAACGCGGATGAAGAGAGCCCGGGTTCGATTCCCCAACCGGGAGAAGTTATTTTTATGATAATTTTTGATGAAATTTCTAATAGTAATTAAATGAACATATATGAGAAAGTTTGTCTGAGTTGTCTCGGACCGATTTTTTTTAAACAAAAATAAAAATAAATAAATAAAATGTAAGGGATAGTCTTTAATTTTAATAGTCATATTTAATATGAGGAGCTGCCCTCTGCTTTTCTGGCTCGGTGAGCAATATATTGTACCAAGCTATTGCAATTGTAGGTGAAAAATGTATAAAACCTAATGGTTTTATGTAATTTATTTTATCATAAATAAATAAATTTAAAAAGTATATATTCCTTAATACTTTCCTTTTAAATTATTTGAAAAGAAAATGCTTACAGTTTAATATCTTAAGATTTTTCTTGTTTTATATGCATATAAATATTTTGTTTTAATTTAAAAATGCTAAATGTTTTTAGCTCAATTAAAAAAACATTTTTTTAAAAACGAAATAAAAGGAATGAAAATGAGGACGTTGCTCATTACTTAAGAGTAGATTTTTTTTTCTTTTGAAAAACTTTCTTATGTTAAGATTTCTTTGTGGTCAGATCCATTCATTGTTATGTAGATGAATGTTGTGCCGAGGGAAGAGAACATACTGGAGCATGCTAAACTTACAGAAGGAAGTCTAAAGTCCAATGTTTAAAGCCCCGCGGGATGAAGAAATTTAAGCCAAGTTAAAGTAAAGGGTTTTGTATAGAAGGAAGGGCTTAATGATGTGGAATAAAGAGGCCATACTCAGACTCAGTTAGCTGTAGCTCTACACAATGTTGTCATACGATACTTCTTGCCCTACACGTCAGGCTATGTTTAGACAGGGCAATCTCCTTCATAACCATCTTATAATTACCCCCCTCCATTGTTTAACCCTGTGGAAAAACCCTGCCAATTGCTAAAGGCAGGGTATCAAGTTTCTAATAAAAACTTACATCCTCCTTAGTCACAATTATATTTTGTTATTTACCAGCAACGAACAATTACTTTAATAATATTTAGAATTTTTCTTTTCTTTTCCTTTTACCTTGTTTCTTTTTATTTTCTATTTTTTCTTACTTCCTTCTTTCTATTCTTACTTTCTCCTTCCATATATTTATCTTCATTTTTTCCTCTTGTTCATTCATCTTTAATTTATTATTCAGTTGTTTCTTCTTACTTCTTATTTCTTAATTTATTGCCTCTTATTTATTGTTTTGTTTCTTAATTAATTACCCAATAATTAAGTATTTTTCACTATTTCTTCTTCGATTTTTAAATTTTACTTTGCCTCCTTTTGTTTCAGTTTCTTATTTTATTGTTACTTTTTTAATTTTCTATTACTTTTTCCAAATTTTCATCCTCATTCATCTTTCTTTTTTCCCGTCTTGCATTCTCTTTTAATTCCTTACTTCGCCTCTCATTCTTTCTTTATTTTTCACTTAATTTCTTCTTTATTATTTTCCTCATCATTTATTTTTCCATTCTTCTTTACATCTTACTTTATTGTCCCTTCTTTTGTCTTTTGTTTCTTACTTTATAATCTTACATCGTGCTTCTATATTTCTTTATTTTTCACTTAGATACTTTCTTCTTTAATTATTTTTTAAAACCATTCTTTTTACTCTTTTCTCCCATCTTCCGATTTTCTTCATTTAAACTTTCTGGTAATATTTTTTTGTTTTTTGTTTTAACCCTTTCATTTATATTTAGAATGTCTTAACAATGAGCTGCTACCTACGATCTTACTTACTGCAGCATATTAAATGAAACCATACTAAATATGTGCCATCAAGTGCGACTAACATCAAATGAAAGTTTTCTAGCCCTATTAGACTCTCGTGTACAACACAAAGTGACAACTCCCTGTCAGTCCATGTCCTTTTCTTTAAATGGCTTCAACATGGCGAAACTTAAAGCAGTAATGTCCTTTCAAGTGATACCACTGTACCGCAGCCTGTTATGAGAATATACGAGTACGTCTTATCTCCCCACCCCCCTTAAAAGACAATATCTAAGGAAGTTAAGGAAGCTCTTTCTATGCGGCACATCCTGTGGGTAATGCTTTGATGCCTCTCTTTATTCTATGGGAACAGGACCTCTCTCTGTCTCTATTTATATATATATATATATATATATACTANTATATATATATATATATATATATATATATAATCAAGACGGGTCTAAAGGACATAAGGAAACCTATGTAATGCTTCTTTAACTACTTCCTTCCCAAAAAACTCTTTCTTCTCCTCTAAGCATTCAAACATAAAAGGTTTAAAGGTATCCTTACTCATCCTTAAACTAAAATAAAAGAGTTTTTCCTATGCTCTATGTTCGTGTTGAAGTAAAGAAAAAAAAATTATAGAAAAAGAGGTCCTATATCCTGGGTGTAGTTGAAAGAGGTCCTGCGTCTCTTGAAAAAAGAAGGAAATACTGAGATGGTTTTCGCTCAAGTTACTAAGGACACTTGTCTTTATGGTTGGTCCTAAGCTACCGTATCCGTACTAACGTTATCCTTTATTTCTCTTTTCACTTTTGCTTTGAAGGAGAGCGTATTTATTTAATGTTTTCCTCTTTAGAGGTCCTTAAGGTGGGTGGGTACTTTAAGTTGTGCCAAACAGTCTCTTTAAATGTTTTTCCTATTTTTTTATTTATTTTTTCCCCTGATATTTTTCTTTCGGTAGGAAAAACATTTAGATGGTCATTTAGTAGATATAGTTGTTTAACGCTTTTTCAATATATAAATAAATACTATAGAAGTATTAATCGTAAAAATTAAGTACACAGTTAGACATATGTAATAGTGTGTGTGTAAAACCTCACGCCTTTCAAAATATGATATATTTATCTATTATGCGTTTCAAAAACAAATGTTGAGAAATTAGAGTCGTCGGTTTAATGACAGATAGGTAGAGATAGATATGCTAATGATCGAGGCTTGTACAAATTGCCTCTGATAATGTGGAGGCAATTAGTTCCACATGTTATCGCAAAGTTTTGAAAGTGTCTAACAGAGAATACTATTACTATTATTTCTTTTATGATGTATACTATTTATTTATAGTAAAGCCTGGAGTCGATCGAAACTGTCTGTATTAAAATTTGATATTGTGGTTTTTCGACAATTTATAATCAAGACTCTTCTATTAGACTCTTCTTACTTTCTCAAATGAAGAGAAAGTATTTTTATTGTGATAAAATTTTATTATGAGATTTTGATGTATTTACACGTTTTGAGGTCCTCTGAGTTCAAAGAACTGGTTTTTAAAAAATGTCTTTCTATCGTCTGTGCAGACGTGTGGAGCTTAAACTACTAGACGGATTTAACGAAATTTGGCATACAAGTTCAAAAAAATCTATAAATGATTTTTAGCTCCAAATGTGGAGTCGCTACTCTCCCAAAAGCTGAATGATTTTTTAGGGGATTTACGCGATTAAAATTAAAAAAGATAAAAAATAGATTTTTTAGACAATTTCTTACGTCAGGACATGTGGAGCAGAAGATTTCAATGAAAAGTGGCATGTTCAGAAAAATCGTACCACGAATCGAAATCGATAACGATAAAAATAAATATATATGAGAGTTAGTGAGATACTAGTTTCGTAAAATATATTAACATCGTCAGGGTAGCTTACATATGAGGGCTTTTAACTTTCATTTTTTATTTTATTAATATAAATTGAAGAAAATAAATTTGATTTAGCTGGAAATCGGAAACGCAATGATAACAATCACCTGCAGAAAACTTTTTTATTTATTTATTTATTTTTTTAATTAAATTGATTAAATTAGGTTTTATGGAATTTATATTCAGCATCACTTTGTACTACTCATATCGATGCAATTTGTAACTTAAAAATCGGGCCGATTTTATTTTTTAAAAATGTACCGTTTCTTTTATCTAATTCCTACATCGTTAATAAGTGTTAACGCTAAACGCTATTATAAGGGAGCTTCATTAAGATCTGTTAACGTGTGACGATTAATTTCCTAAAAACCCCCTATACTTCTCGCCTTGTTCCCGTTTAGCAAACACCTTAAGACGGTATAATTAAACTGAGAAAAACGTTTTTTGATAATAATTAACCGCCTGGTGGGAGGCAAACTGTGAGATAAAACCCTGAGCGTAATTAAGTTAATATGCTAATTTATTAAGCTTCTTCACACTTCTTCGCATAAAGAACTTAAGCAGTTTTAGTTAACGCTTCGTGAGCCTTCCAAAGGGATTTTGTAAAACTGAGAATCAGTATTCAGTTTCCTGCTTTTACAAAACTTAATAAAAATATAATCCTATTATAATTTTTTTTTTTTACATAAAGTCCATATTAGGGTATTCATATAATTTTTAAAACAATATTTAATATTAACGAAAAACAAAAAAAGTACATACATATATTTATATATGTGTGTGTCTGTATAAATTGTGAATCCATTCATCTAAATAGATTATCTTTAATATAAGTATATTTATTTTAAATCAAATTATAATTATTATTAACACTGGGAGACAGACAGAAAAAATAGACTCCAGCGCCAGGACTTGAACCACGGGCCTTTACATAGTTATCGGTTACGGCAAAGAAAATTATTCTCCTGCATAGCTCAGCTGATAGTGTTACACTGGAAATTTAAAGGCCCGTAGTTCAAGTCCCGGCGCTGGAGTCTATTTTTCTCCCAGTGTTAATAATAATTATAATTTAATTTAAATTCAAATTTAAACTTTCCGTACTATGAATACTACCTAAAACTTAAAAATTGAGTATATTTATTTAAAATATCAATTTAAATATTTGGAACAAAAAATTAAACAATTTGTTATGGCTACACCATTATGAACAAAGTAAGTACACTTACGTTATCAACCTTAATGGCTTAATTTGTAAAATCTGGCAGTTTGAACTCACACCATACTTTCTTATATTGGAGTAATAATTACTTGGTCCAGGGTCAATCCATATGGACCGGTCCAGAGGTGGTTGCTCGACCATTTTGGAAAAAATTTATATTTTCCCTGTTTTTTCCCTCATATTTAAGGTGTTCAAAACGATGCTTAAAAATTTTTTATCTTAAACCGTTTAGGTATGGCGGCCATTTTTGCTTTCCTTCGCACGCTAATTTGTGTGTTTGTGGGCATTTACGTCAACGCTCATATCTCCTAAACTATTTGTCCTAGAAGGCTGAAACAAAAACCAAATTAAAGGTAATTGCCCAGTGTTTAAATTAGGTTATGTCCATATTTCACCTAGTAATTTTCCTTCCAAGAGAAAACTTCACCTGAAGTTA